>PVKN010001301.1:0-40827 GCA_004027915.1 Capromys pilorides | reverse complement strand
AAAGGAGTGGCCTTCTCTGACACATAATCTCAGGTCCTCCAAAATGTGAAACTGGTGCCGGGCGCGGTGGCGCATCCCTGTAACCCCAGCACTTGGAAGGCTGAGGCAGGAAGGATCAGTGTGTGTTCAAGACCAGCCTGGGCTACAAAAGTGAGCTCAAGGCCAGCCTGAACTGCATAGCAAGGCCCTGTCTCAAAAAGACAAAAAAAAAGTGCAACTGGTATGGAGAAGAAAACAGATGTCATTCAGAGAAAATAAAAGAGAAGCAATGACTGGGACAGAAGCTCCATGAGGTACAGATGAGCTCTGAAAACATCAAGTTGCCTTCAGGAAGCCAGACACAGAAAAGTGCAACCTGTGCGACTCCATTCTCAGAGTTCAAGGCAAACTACATGAACCCGTAGTGCCTGAGGTGCATACTTTGGGGTCAGAGACATCTAGAGAAGGGGAGCAGTGACCACACAGACCACAGCACCGGTTCCCCCCTGGAGCGGGGGAGTCTGCGGTGTGGGCGAGCCACTGGGGCTTAGAACTGGTGATGTTCTATCTCCCAGCCCATGTGGTGTTTCATTGGGCTTTACTTTATAATAACTCTTCAGATTTTCCATTTTTATCTTTAGCACTTTTCTCCCTGTTCTCTGTTTTTCAATTTCAAAATGCACGCAAAGCCTTAAAATAAATATCACCCTCCTCTCCTTCATACCCTTTGACCGAGTTATTTTCACCATGGTAATCTAAACTATAAAAATAATCACATGCTCAGGCGAACTCGGATGCGTGAAGATGCTTGTCGGAGCATCACTCATAAAAGCCTTATGGTCGAGTCGCACGTGGTGGTGCACGCCTGTGATCCCAGCACTTGCCAGGCTGAAGCAGGTGTATTGCCAGGAGTTCAAGGCCAGCCTGATCTACATATCAAGACCCTGTCTCCAAAACAAAAACAATTTTTAAAAAGCCCCATGGTTGAAAGAAGTTATATTCCCACTAATAACGAATAGTTAAAAACTTGACAGTATAGCTACAATGTGGAAAGTTATTTAGCCATTGGAAAGTCTGCTCAAAGAATATTTGGTGGAATAGGAAAAATGCTCATGCGTGACAAATGGAAAAGTTAGAAGAAAGAGGGGGAACATAAATTATGCAGTGCATTATTAAATATGCTATTCTAATACATAGATTATAAGCTAACTGTGGCCTCAGTATTGTTATATGTTATAGATTCGTGCAAAAAGAGAGCGGGGGGAGGGATAGCTAGGAAACAGACAAACAGTGAGAGTAGTCGTGTTTGGGGAGTGGAATTCTGTTCTGAGCGCTTGCTTGCCTTATAAACCTTTTACATTTCCCAGATTGTTTACAACGGCTGTGAATGGTGCTTAGGCTTTACTATGGAATTCGGCAAGAGCCACAAGGCGGGCAGGCATTCAGGTTGAGGGGCTTCTCTCTGCTCCTTCTTCAGTCCAGCGTCAGATGCAGCAGATGCACCGTCAGCTGCTGCCAGTGCATTCAGGCCAGGACACCCTGCACCATCACAGCCTGAGACTGTGGCCCTGGTTTTGTTTTATTTTCCCTTCTTATTTTTGCCTTCCTCACCCATCTCCAGGGCTCTGACTTCCCTCTCGCCCACCGACACCCACTCGAGTATATTTAAAGGATGTTCTTTCTATCCATCTGCTATACATTTGTTTGGATCTATGTGTATCCAAATACGCATAGTAAAAAATACACAAGGAGATAAAGACAGAGTATTGTTTTATGTGTGTTTTTTAAGTTTTACATACAAGGTAGAGTTATGTGTCACATGCTAGCTTACTTTTCTCTCAACATCTTGTTTTTGAGAACATTCCTTGATGCTCTTCGTAGCTGGGATTCCACACTTGCTACTCCATGTGGATATGCACCACCTGGTACAGACTTCTGGCTGTTCCCCTAATGCAGGCTGGTTCTCGGCTTGCACACGATGGAGGACTACATTTCCCAGACTCCCTTGCAGGTGGGTGGAGCCACACAACATTTTAGCTCCTGGATGCTGAAAGAGGTGGGTCTGACTCTCTAAGCCCCTGCTTTGAAATCTCTCTCATGCCTTCTCCCTCTTGCCCCTTTGCTTTCTGGCTAATTAGGGCAAGGAACCCCCAGTGTGACCTCAAAAGCCATGGATCAAAGGTGACGGAGCCAACTTCAACCTGAGTCTGAATGTCTTCATGGAAGGCAGCCGGTACCATTTACCATGAGCTAGTAAGCAAGCAATGAAGGATCCGTTGGGTTTCAGCCTGTCTTGACCTCCGGGTCCATTATCACAATGACTCTTTGACCAAAAACCCCACATCCTACTCCTCCATTCACAAGTGCTAGACACTGCTGCCCCAGGATCCCAGAAGGAAGGCTTTCTCAACTCATCCATGAGCAAGGGGCTGGGATTGGACACCGGAAGTAGAATGGCAAGGCCACAGCATGTGTATGTATCATGTTCACCTGACCAAAGCAATGGCAGACATGTCCCCCTCGGGAGCAGTGAGCACACCGGCCGTGGTGTTCAGTTACCCTCAGTCAGCATTTCCGGTGGGCCTGTGCCTGCTCTGGAGGAGTCAGGGCCAGAGCAGCCTACACACAGGGTTCAGTGGCAGCTCTTAGTGGCGCATCCTGTAACCTCTAATCCTTGAGATCCTATGAGCACCCTATAGAACCATTAACAAAAATACCAGAATGAGCCCTGTTGTTTGCAGTTGCTAATCCTTTTTTTATGGAAGACAACACATTTCTTCTACAAAGGCCCAGATGGTAAAATATTTTGACTTTGTGGGTCATACAGTCTCAATCCTGCTAACGAAGTGCTAACGCAGTCTATATAAATGAATGGGTATGGCCATGTTCCTATAAAACTTTATTTATTTATCTATTTTGGCCAGCTCAGCCTGCCCTGAGGGCAGGGCTGGTGAGGCATATGGTGCCAGGGATCGAGCCGTGGTCAACTGCAACTGCCTAAGCTTACGTAAGCAGGCACTGTAGACCACTGAGCTATCTTGCCGGCCCAAAACATTGTTTATAAGAACAGTGGCCCATAGGCTGGAGTTTGCCAATCCCTGATCTAGAAAACTGAGAGGGGGAAGAACATGAATATGAATGAATCTCCTTTATTTAAATCTGTGTAGACATTTATTTATTTATTTTTAGACAGGGCCTCCCTCAGGCTGACTTTGTTTATTTTTATTTTTATTTATTTTTTTTTGTGGGACCAGGGTTTGAACTCACAACCTTGCACTTGCCAGGTAGGCACTTGTGCCACGGAGTTATCTCCCTAGCCTCTCAGGCTGACTTTGAACTCACTGTGTAGCCTTGGATAGCCTCAACCTTGAAGTGATCTTCCTGCCTCAGTCCTCCAAATCCTGGGATTACATGCATGTGCAACCATGCCCAGCCGCTGTGTAGACGTTTGTGCCATATTTCCTGTTCTTACCTCCTTGGTATGCTTTATTCTTGCCCACACAGAGTGGTGCTACCCAGAGTCTAAGCTATTACCTTGCCTGACATAGGGTGATTAACTGGATGGATGGATGGATGGATGGATGGATGGATGGATGGATGGATGGATGATGAATAGCTTCCATTTAGAGGTAGTTCCAGTAAACAGCCCAGGTAAAAACCAATGAAAAGAGGAGCCATTGGCAGGCAACCTCGGCAACAGCACCACTTGCACCAGGGGAACTTGGTCCTGAACAGAGGATCATTCTTTGCCCTCTCCCTGCTTCACTGAGACCATCTAGTCTACCTATCACCAGCCCTGAGTGGGGCATCAATTTAGGGATCTGGTTTCCAACTTTCAAAGCTAATGAACCAGGGAAATTGTAGGGGTCTCAGTTCTCCAAAGCAGACTGTTCCACTGACTAATCCATCTTTTGCTCTGGGTATTTTATTTGTCCCAGCAGAAATGTGTGTGAGTCACAGCGCGTGCTGGAGAATTTTTTTAAAATGCATGAGTGTGTGTATATCTCCGACTTGCAGACCTGCAAGGTCTGGGTGCTCTTGGCAGGGGGCTGATGATTTCAGCAGCAGCAACAAATGCTGTCAAGTCAACTCAACCAGGACTCCTTCCCCTGTACCCATGGCAGCCAGGAAATAAAAAAGGAGGAGAACAAATGGAGATACTCTCTGTTAATGGATGTGGCACGGAGTGACTTAGATGTTCACAGACTTACACATTGTCCTACCCCTCTCTTCCCCTTCCTGTGAGACCCTGCTACAAGCAGCTTCCTCCCAGGAAGCCCTGTTGACGAAGCTGATCAAAAAGACCACCTCTGCAACCCCTGTGATCTGTGACTCGGATTGGCCCCACTGCAAATTACATTTCTATCTTGCACTTCATTCCTGCAGCCTTTATGTAGAAAATTTCTATTCGGCTCCTTTCAATCCACTTAGAGCTTTCTTTGTGGTGCGTGAAGTCATTTCCACGTGGGTGTGCTCTCTCTCCAGCCCAGCGTGGTGGACAGGGCCTGCTTAGAAATGAGGACGAGATGAAGTCAGAGCTCCCTTGGCCTCTCCCTGGCGGAGTGACCTCACCTCTCAAGGCCTCGGTTTCTGTGCCTATAAACAGAGATGACAATAATCCTAAGAACAAACGTAGATCGGATTTCCTCAGCCACTAGGCTGCATGCCTCATCGGGCAAGGGTTTTTACTTTGCTTCTTGCTGTGTCCCCAGGACATAGAACACAGCCTGCCAGCATGTCTGTCCTTGCTGTGGTTTGAGCTCATCTCCCAAGTTCATGAGTTGGAAAGCTCATCTCCAAAGCAACTGTGCTGGGAGATAGAGGTGAAGAGAGGTGACTATTAATGAGGGTTCTGTGCTAATGAATGGATTCATCTCATTAACACAACAGATAGGGATCAAGAATGGATTCCCCATCAAAGCAAATTTAGCCCTCTGTTCCCTGTCTGCCTTTGCCACAGGAGGACACAGTGGGAGTGCTGGGCACCATGCTTTCGGATTGCCTAGCATTTAAAAACCACATAAATCTTTGTTCTCTATAAATTACTTACTCTGAGGTATTCTGTTATAGCAAGAGAAAATGGACAAAGATAGTGCTCACTGAACAGCTGTCAAATAAGAATAGACTGTTTCTCATGCTTGCCTAATCTGAAGAAGCCCCACCATCTTCCCAGGGAGTCACTTCTAAGATCAGTCCTGCCCCTCACCGTATCTAGAACTTCCATCTCTCAGGTGGCTTAGTTTCCACATTATTCAAGGATGCCAACGATGCAATAGCAGAAATCCAGCACAAATTCAGGCAAAACAGAAAACATGTATTGGTCTGGCTACGTGAAACTAGCTAGGTTCAGGCAGACCTGGATGCAGGTGTTCAAAGGCCTCTTTGCCGGGAGTCCATCTCACGGGCGGGCCTTCCTCAGGTGGCAGGTCTGGGTCATGTGTCAATCACTGCAACTCTAAACAGCAAGCCTGGGTTATGTGTCTCATACCAAAGGGGGAGAAGGTGGATCTCCCCAAACTCTGGACCAAGAGGGGAATGGGACAGTGCCCAAGGCTCACCTGGACCTAGAAGGAGGGAATAGATTCAGGAAAGGCTCCAAAGGGGCACTCCAGGCTCACCAGCCTCCATTCCAATGTCTACACTCTGCCAGGTTCACCCTTAAAAAAAAGATCTGGGTTACCCAGCTCTTCCCTTGCTAAAGAACCTTCCTGGCTCCCGACCCCTGACTGACATAGCTATAATTTGCAATAGGATGCCCAGCCTTCTCCAGCCAGAGGGTCAGCAAGGAGATGGCTGTAAGGATCCAGATGAGCCACAGGAAGTGTGACAGTGGGCGGCACGCATGGAGAGGTGGGTGCAGACTCCAGGGAAACTGTCAGTGCCCTGAGACTGCTCTCGGCCAGCTCAACAGTGCAGACTGTGGTCCTAGTCACAGGGCTGCTTCGCTGCCTTACCTCTTCACCAGCACTCAGCCTAGCGATACCACCTCTGTCCTTAGAATGCCCTGACCCACCTCGCCTGGCACAGGCATTCTTACTGGCCTTACTTGGCAGCTGAAGTGTGCTCAGGCTTTGTCCTCTAGCCCCGCTGGGGACATCATTGGGTACAACAATTCCGCCCCCTATCCAAAGCTCAGCTTTGGTCTCTGGATGCTCCTGGGCAAGAGGAATCACTTGGCACCCGCCAGGGCAACTACTCACGTCTCCACCAACCAGGGAAAACAGGCAGGGGACCCTTTTCTATCTTTTCCATCTACTGATGGAAGTACTAGAGGCTCCAGAGAAAGACTTCTTCCATCTTAAAATAGGATGCAGGAAAGGAAATGAGCTTCTGTTCCTATCTGTGGCTGTTGCCCTGATAGCCAATGTCTAGAGCTATGGCAGCCATCTTGGACCCACAAGGGGAAACCATGCCAGCGTGGCAGGTAGAGTCATGGGAGGAGCCTGGACCCTCGGTATAATAGTTTGGTTGTGAATTAACCAACCCTGGAACTGCTTCAGTTTAAGACCCACTGCTTAAACCACACACTGAGTTGGGTCATCATTTACTAGTAAACTTCCAGAAACAGGACTCCTTCCAGAACCTTCCTGTTACACCTCTCCAGACCTAGGACAGGCCTCTGTGGTGTGCTTCCTTAGGGAGCAACCTCCCAAGCAGGCCTACAAGCACTTCAAAACCATGTCCTATCTGGACCCTTAACCTTCCTTCACAACAGGAGAGCATCACCATCTATGGTGTCTCCTGAGGAATCTCCCAGCCTCTCTCTGTTCCTCTTCACTCATTTAACTGAGCTCCTGGCTCCTGAGCAGGTCCTAAGTACCACAGCCATTTTGCTAGACATAGGACAATAAACTCAGACCAGGACCAAGTTCTGTCCTTTGTGAAGATTATGTTCTGATTAGCAGCTGAGAAGTAAACAGGTTGCTTCTTAGAGAGACAGAGACTCGAGCCCAGAGAGGGTGAGAGGTCGAGTGGGCGTGGAGAGGCAGGAGCCACGCTGAGACCTGAATGCTGAGCGACGTGTTGAGATCCGAGAATGGCTTTCTAGTCAGGGGAAATAAATGGCAGTTGCCCAGGCCCTGAGGCTGCACCCAGCACGCATGCCATATGCCTGGGAAGGCACGGGCAGCCACATGCCTGGCCAAGAAGTCAGAGGGTCAGTGAGAGGTAGACTCCAAAGGACGCTGGATCTTTTGCTAGCTGCAGCACACCAGGGGAGAGTTAAGCCCCTGTGACACAAGGTCTGATTCCCCGTTGGGCGGGAGGTAGGAATAAAAATAAAAACTAGCACACAAGCGGTTTAAGAGTAGATACCACATGAGCGGCAGGCACTCTTCCACGCACTTCTTGCACTCAATCCTGCCCTCAAGGGCGGCACTATCTTTATTCCCATTTCACAGCTGAAGAAACTGAGGCACAGAGAGGTGAAGTAACTTGGGAGTCGATCAGAGCCAGAAGTGTAGGGCAGAGAGAAACTAGCAGAGGTCATGAGATGGATCCCATTAGGGGAATGGGGAGAGAACTGTGTGTTGTTGAGCAGGCAGAGCAGCAGGAAGACACTGAAGGAAAGACCTTGCTGGCTGCAAGGTGTCCTGTCCCTCTGACTCCTGCGCTTTCAATGGGGCTTCTGGCTCCATGGCGTGGCCTCTTGCAGCGTGGCACCTGGTCCCTCCCACGAGTTCCCCGCTCCTGCCGGGACTGTGCCCCTCTACACCTTTGCCTGAGTCCAGAGACGCGAGGCCGCTCCAGGCCGGCGCGCCTGGTCCTGCGGGAGAGCACTTTGCAGACGCTCCCTGGGCTGTGCAAACTTCTGTTTGCGGCGCGAGCTCACAAACAATGCCCGCTCCCTCGCGCCGGCCGAAGGTCGCCCCTGCGCCGCCTGGGTCTCTAACCGAGCGCAAGCAGGGTGCGAGGCCTCCGGGCGGAGGAGGCAGGGAGCCCCTGACCTTTCCAGGGGGCAAGTTTGAGCAGAGCTTCTGGGATGCCCCGGCATCACTCTGCGCCTCTCGGTTCCTCTTCAGCCCTGGGTGGCTTCGTGGGGGTCGAAGCTGCAAAAAGCTAGGGACCTACCCGAGGCCTGCCGGGGGCTTTCTGCAAAAGCAAGCGCTGCAGAGGAGGAAGCCCGAGCCCCGCCGAGCCCAGGGCTAAGCTCTTAGCGAGAAGCAAAGCTCCAGGTCCTCCGGGGTCCAGGGATCAGCTAGGGGAGTCAAGGAAGACTTCCGGGAGGAGGCAGCCTTTGCGAGCGCTCCAGAGGCACTGAGAGGAGCGATTCCTTATTTTACCCTGCCCTCTCTTTTCCTTTCTTTCTTAAAAAAAAAAAAAAAAAAATCAAGCCCACCTGAAAGGCCTCACAGATTTTTTTTTAAATGCATACTAGAAGTACACACCCTTTTCCCATAAATGTAGAGCGCATGTGACTTTTTAAACCTAAAGGAATGCGTGTGCGTTGAGGAATCCTCAGAAAACCCGGAGGAGCATAGAGAAGAAAATGAAAATCACCTGTACACTGCAAGATGCAGGCTCATCACGTGTTAAAATTTAGGGGGGCGAGGGCCTCGTTGTCATTATGACCAGGAAGGTAAAATTTACTTACAGTGAAATGCAAGATCTGAAGGGTAGGATTTGATGAATTTTGACAAATACCTACCCCAAGCGTATCCCCTCCAATCAAGATGGAGAAGGTTTCCCTTCGGCTCCTCGCAGCCGGCCCAGCCCCCACAGACAGCCATCGTTCTGACGTCCGTCACCTGAAATGAATTTTGCCTGTCACGTAATTGGAATCATATGTCCCCTATGTGTTCTCCTGAGTCTGGTTTCTTTCTCTCAGCCCACATAGCGTTTTCAGATTCATCTGCGTCCCTGGCTTGCTCCTTTTTGTCGCTGAATAGTGCTCCGGTGTGTAAACATCCCCACGCGGCGGGTCCCACATTCGTGGAAGATGGATCTTTCAGCTTTTCTTCACTTCGAAGATGTTACATGTGCAGCTATGCAGAAACGTGGGTGGACAAATTTGGACGAAGGTTGTCTTTGCTGGATTTTTTTTTTTTTTCTTTTGTTTTGTTTTTGAGATCCTGTGGGTTGAATCAGGGAGCACTGAGCATTACATTCCAAGCCCTCTTTATTTTATTTTGCAGCAGGATCCAAATAAATTGCCTAGGCTGGTCTTGAACTAGGAATCCTCTTGCTTCAGCTTCCTGAGTAGCTGGAATTTCAGGCATTCAGGCAATGTGCCTCGTTCCCTCCCTTGACAAAAGTCTTTATTTGCCTTATAAAAATATTTAGGAGTCCCATGATTAACTTCTATTTATTTATTTACTTTTGTATTTTAGGGAGGGGTCTAGGGGGTATTCAGGGTCTCACTAATAGATCCAACTTGTAGTGATCTGCCTGTTTACAACCTCCCAAGAGCTGGGATTACAGGTGCGTGCCACCATGCCCAGTCTCAACATGACTAACTTCTATAGTTTTTTTGTTTTGTTTTGTTTTGTTTTGTTTTGAGACGAGTTCCCAGGCTAGATTCCAACACCTAATCCTCCTGCCTCAGCCTTTCCAATAGCTGGGATTATAAATGTGTGCCACCATGCCTAGTTTCCATGATTTACTTTCATGAGAAATTACCAACTGCTTTGCAAAGCGTCTAATTATCTTTTTGGTGTTGCTGAGACAAAATACACAATATCCAAAGTTAAAGGAGGAAAGGTTCGTTTAGCTCATAGTTTGGAGAGGTTTCAGTCAGTAATCAGCTGGCTCCAAGGCAGAGGGTCACAGTTTGTGGTGAGCACGAGGCAGTGCCACAAGCAAAGGACCTTAATGGCACCTTCCTGTCCCTGGTATCTTCTCCAGGCTACTCAGGGCAGATAGCACCGACACCCCTACTCCTATTACCCCTGAGCCCAGCATTGTACCATAAATCAATCCCAGCACCACACATCGTAGAGCCAGACACCTCTGAAGAATCCGTACCTATGACTACATGAGCCTTTGGGGCCACGTCTAGATGCAAGCCATGACGATGCCTGTACAGTGTTATATTTCCACCCATACTGTGTGAGGTTCTGGTTGCTGCCTGTCTTAGCTTGTGAGACATGTATGCTAGCGATATATGCAAATAGGACATGGACAGATGCCTTTGAGAGGCTAAAGGAACTTGACCATGTCCTTTGCAGAATTATCACAGGCAGTGGGAGAGATAGATAAATAGGTAGATAGATGATGTAGATATAGATGTACCTCACATCATTAGTTTGTAGTGATTCTTTGTTAAAAAAATATATTTAGGACAAGGTCTACAAGGTCCACAGGGTCTCACTACATAGACAGGACTCCTCGTGATTCTCCTGTTTTCAGTCTACCCAGTACTAGAATTACAGGCACACGCCACCACACCCAGTCTCAATCACCTGGGAGGCATGGCACACAGGAGAATGATGATTCTTTTTATTTTTATTTATTTATTTTTGTATGATGATCCTTTTTAAAAGATGGGAAACTAGAACTGGAGATGGGACGTGAATCAGTGGCAGAGCGTTTGCCTACTGTTCACAAGGGCTGGGTTTCATCCCTAGTACACCCCCAATCTGCCGTTATATATTTCTTACCACAAAGCATACTCTCTTCTTTCTTCCTTTCCAATGTCTTTATTTGATACTTGGGATCAACCCAGGTGCACTCTACCACTGAGTCAAACAGCTCAAGCAAGACTCCAAAATCTGCAGTCCTTCTGCCTCAGCCTCCTTCAGTAATGGGATTGCAGATATGCACCACCACATCTGACGCATTTTTAAGTTTAATAAAACCAGCCCTGGGGTCAGAATTTCTATCAGCAGATATTACAAGAGGCCCATAGCACATTGTGTATTTAAGATATATAGAGAAAGAGAATAATGGTAAATGGGTAGAATCTCTATGATTTGGCAAACTGGGTGATAAAGAGAAGGAAGCATCAATATTGTCCAAAGTAAGGGACCAGGGAGATAGCTCCGTGGCACAAGTGCCTGCCTGGAAAGTGCAAGGTCGTGAGTTCAAAACGCGGTCCTGCCAAAATAAATAAACATTGTCTAAAATAAAAGACGCAAGCAAAAAATGGGCAAGTAAAATGAATAGTTATGTCTCAGAAGAAGTAGCAATGGCCAGTAAACACATGAGAAAATGTTCAGCACCACTGGTCATTTAGACAAATTAAGGGCCGGCAAGATAGTTCAGTGGGTCTAAAGCACCTGCTCAGACAAGCTTAGGCAACTGCAGGGACCTTGGTTCAATTCCCAGCACCACATGTGACATCAGCCCTGCCCCCAGAGTAGACTGAATTGACAAAAAAATAAATAAATAAAATAAAATAAAACAATTCTAAGGGCCAGGGAGATAGCTCAGTGGTCTAAAGTACCTGCTTAGGCAAGCTTATACAACTGCAAGGACTGAGGTTTGATCCTTGGCACCACATGCTGCACCAGCCCCACTCCCAGGACAGGCTGAGCCGGCTATAATATAAATAAATAAATAAAGTTTAAAAAAAAAAAAAAAAGCAATACCAAGATACCATCTTACTCCAGAAATAATGGCTATTATCAAGAAGTCAAATGCAATAGTAACCAAAGCTGGTGAGCCTGGTGGGGGGACCCTCCACGCTGTTGGTGGGAGTGTAAACTAGTGACCTCTATGAAGGTCACTACAGAGATTCCTCAAAAAGCAGAAACCAGATATTCCATTGGACATAAGCTATTCCCCTTCTTTGTATGCAATGGAGTACTGTTCTGCCACAAATAAAAACTTACGACATTTACAGGTAAATGAATGCACCCTAAGACAATAATTGAAATGAAATGATACCCAAGCTTAAATGTTGCAAGGTTTCTTATTTGAGAAACTCAAAATATTAATAAAGGGCAAAATGAAGGATGGGTAATAGAAAGTATGGGGCCAGGGAAATAGCTCCATGGCACAGTGCCTGGCAAGTGCAAGGTTGTGAGTTTGAAACCTGGTCCCACCAAAAAAAAAAAAAAAGAAAAAAAAGAAAGAATGGAGAGCTTTTTTCAAATGGAAGGGGAATAAGAGTTGGAGGAAGCAGGGAGGGGTGGGAGGAGATGGAAGCGGAAAAAAAGGTGTGTGTTATGTAAGTCAGGCGTGGTGGTGCACACCTGTAATCCCACCACTTGGGAGGCTGAGGCAGGAGGATCATTTTGAGTTTGAGACCAGCCTGGGCTACAAAGTGAGCTCTAGGACAGCCTGACCTGCACAGTAAGACCCTGTCTCAAAAAGACAAAAGGGAGGGAGGGAGAGAGAGAGAAAGAGAGAATGAATATGTGTTATGTACAGATACAAATGCTAAACTCCCTACAATAAATGTAATTATTATGTACTACAAACATACTAATAAAAACTAAAGCCAGGTGTGGTGGCACATGCCTGTAATCCCAGCACTCGAGAGGCTTAGGCGGGAGGACTGTTCCAAGTTTGAGGCCAGCCTGGGCTATGTAGCGAGTTCAAGGCCAGCCTAGACTACACAATGAGACCCTGTCTTGACTCTCCCAAAGTCAATTAAAAATGAGAAAGAAACACATGCACACAGAGAGAATGTCCTCTGTGATTGGGTCTCAGAGCTCTGGGTACAAATCAGGACCGCTGCTGTCAAGCTCTGCAACCTCAGGTAAGCTGCACAACTGTGTGTCTCTGTTCTCTACCTGAAAAGAAAAAAAAAAAAAAAAAAAAAAAGGAATAAAAGTAATAGTAGGCACTTCAGGAGTTGTGAGGAAAATGAACATATTTGTAAAATGTTTAGAGCGTTTATTAAAGGCTCTAAGGGTCGTTCTCTTGAAATGTTTGTGGCTGACAAAGGCTCCGAGAGCAGTGTGGTCACTCTCCTTACCTTGCCAGCCCTGCACTGCTGGCTTTGTACCTGCTTACTTCAAACCCTCCCTGGAGCAGAAGAGGCACCGAGGTTGGTAAGGGAGGGAAGGCTGGGGATGGTCTTGGGGAATCCAGAGAGAAGGGCGCTTCCAGAAGGCAGACTGGTAAACAGCTCCACAAGCCCCAGCAACAATGCAGACCCAGAAGGTCCAATTATAGTTCATCAGGAGTACAGGTATGTGACACCACGCCTGGTTCCAGTGATGGGCTTAGCACACCTGAGGGTGGGGCCAACACATCATGTGGTGCCAGGGATCGAACCTCGGTTCCTGTGCTTGCCTAAGCAAGTACTTAGTCCACTCAGCTATCTTGCTGGTCCTCTATTCCTTTTTTTAAAGACAGGTTCTCATTAAGTTGCCCAGCCTGTGCCCAAACTTGTGAGCCCCCCGCCTCAGCCTCCCAGAATGCTGGGATTATAGGCATTCATTACCACATCCAGCCAAATGTTTAGTTTCTTTTTCTTTTTCTTTTTTTTTTTGGGGGACCAGGGTTCGAACTCACAACCTTACACTTGCCAAGCAGGAACCTGTGCCATGGAGCTATCTCCCTGCACCCGCCCCCCCAAATGTTTAGTTTCTTAAGGATAAAAATCTCTGTGCAGATCTAAGAGGGGAAACATTTCACGAGCTACATGTCCACAGGGTCTGAGAGACGAAGAGCTATGGCTGGAATGAAGCTCAGGGCCCTTGATGCCAACTTCTGTGTTAAGCCTGCTCTCCTGACACCTGCAGCGCTCCAGCTGTTGCCCACTGCGCCCAGCCCAGCGCTCCCATCCTCTGCGCCCAGCTCCTCCTCTCCATCTCTGAGTCAAATCCCGCCTCACCACCTGCTTTTGTCCCGCTTGTCTGCAAAGAATGGTTTTTATATTTTTAAATGGTCCATGGTTGTGGGAGGGAGCATCAAAAGAGAACTGTCGGGTGACATATGAATAGTTGTGAAATTCAAATTTCAGCTTCCATAAGCAAAGTTTCATTGGCGCACAGCCTCTTGTCCGTAGCTGCTGGCACTTTGAGGAGAAGTTGAGCTGTTGCATCCAAGGCCTGAAATGTTTGCCTCTGGCCTTTTACAGAAAACCCTTGGTGACTCCTGGGCTAAGTCCCCACTTAACAGGAGCCAAAAGCAAAACCAAAACCAAACTCTTGCTCACTCTTCTCCCCTCTGTGACCTTCTTAGCATCAGAAACCAACTGACACTGTCTTTCGTTTGTTACGTATTTCTTCTCTCCCTCCTCAAGGACCTGGCCCTTGTCCTACAGGTTTAAATATCCTCATTGTTGACTATGTTGCCTGGTATTCAATAATTTTTTTTTCTTTTGTCTTTTTGAGACAGGGTCTCACTATGCAGTTCAGGCTGGCCTTGAGCTCACTTTTGTAGCCCAGGCTGGTCTCAAACTCATACCGATCCTCCTGCCTCAGCATCCCAAGTGCTGGGATTACAGGCGTGTGCCACCATGTCTGGCTTTTTAAATTTGTTTTTTAACTTTATTTATTTATTTATGTGATGGCCAGCTCAGCCTGCCCTGGGGGTGGGGCTGGCACAGCATGTGGTGCTGGGGACTGAACCTTGGTCCCTGAGGTTACCTAAGCTTGCCTAAGCAGGCACTTTAGATCGCTGAGCTATCTCGCCGGCACCAATAAATATTAATTTAAATGTTGCAAAACGTAGCTAGGTTCAGTGATATGCTCATAATCCCAGACACTCAGGAGGCTGAAGCAGGAGAATGGCAAGTTCAAGGCCAGTCGGGACATCTGGACATCTTAGTAAGATCATGTGTCATAATGTTAAAATAAAATAAAAGAGCTGGAAGTGTTGCTCATTGGTAGAGAACAAGAGGGGGGGTGGCAAGAGGGAGTGGGAAAGGGAAGGGGAGAGAGAGAAAAAAAAATACTTAAATCTGAAAGGCCACTGATTCACTCACTTTATAAAGTATGTGCCATGGTCTCTAAACTTTGTGACACTGGGTGGAGGAAGGACAGCTAAGTCTTTAGCAGGTAGCATGGTATTATCAGCCAAACCCTTTAAAAGACATTCTGATACCATTAATCGTAGGTCACAACCTCATGGACCATGTGGACAGTTTCAAGCCAAAGACGTGTCTTGCTGGGCTTGTGCCTGTTCTAATCTCCTTTTGACTCCGAGGTCAGGATAAACCAGACCCAGCTTGCATCGGTCACACACACTGTGCTCCTAGCACTGAGGGCCCTTGCGTTGGCCACCCTTGAGTGGACAGTCCAACAACATGTAGCCCTGAAACCCAGGAGTCCCCAAGAAACCACAGCTAATAGAATACCAGAATCCCACAGGCTGCCATGGCAGATATGGCTTTTTAAAAATATTCTCTCCAAATGTTTACGTATTCTAGCTGGGAGCATGTATTGAATTAGGCTCTGCAGGGGCCAAATGGGCTGCGACTGTCAATACCATAACAGCACCTATCTGGGCCTGAGAGTCTCCAGCAGCCTGGCCTGTAGATCAGTACTTCTTAAACTTTAATGTGCACACAAATCCCCCAGTCATTGTTTTCAACATGCAAATCCCAGCCCAGCAGATCTAGGGCAGAGCCCACAACGCTGCTGTTATTTTCGTAGTGGGTGTCATGATGCCCATCCCGGAGTGGTTGGAGCAGCGCAGCTGTAAACCCCACACCCACACCCAACAATGCGCGCATGAACAATCCATTGCACCATAGCCCGCAAATGCAAGAGTCGGGAATAACCTAAGAGCCCATCAGCGGGGATGACTCAAATAAATCGTGGTACATCCCTAAAACGGAGTGCATCACGTGGCCTTGAGGGGCACCAAGGGACCTCTTATGGAGTGGCATAGAGAGATCTTAAGGACACATTAGGAAGGGAAGAGGCAGAGGGCAGAGCAGGGGCAGTGTGGGCCACCATTTGTATAGAGGCTCGGGGGCATGTGGTTGCCTTGACTTGTAGCAGCCCAGAAAAGCACTGACAACTGGACACCTAGAGAGAGTGGGACAGAGCCTACGATAGGTGACAGGGCAGAGAAGATGCTATTTTATTTCAATCATTTGAACTTTGAACTATGTGAACATCATCGTTTTTTAAGAGTAAGTCACTTGTAATAACACACAAACAAAAAAGCCTCAGCCTGTACAGCTAGTGGTCTGATGTCAATTCTGACCACTGCAAGAGCTGAGCTGCACCCACACCTGGGTCGCCTCTGATCGCCACACGCCAGATGCAAGCACACACTTGCTGCAGCTTTGAGGTGAGGCGGGCCAGGGGTCGACCAGCAGGCTGGGCTGAAACTGTTGCTGAGCCTGTTTTCATAGTGTGATCAAAATAAAAGCGGCTGCCTTGCAGAGCTTGGGTGGTAGGCAAGCACTTCACAGACTGTCCCGTGTATACAGAAGACTTATTAGAACCTGAGCCCCAAGGGGAGCATGGATGGGGCAGCCCCTATTTGGTCTCCATAGGGTCCCTGCACACCTCCCAGGACAAGAGCACAAGGTAGAAACCCAATCCCTTGACCTTTGCAGTCAGGCAACTGCGCCAAGCAGCCCCTGGCAGTGCTAATCTCCAGCTCTCCTCCCACCATCTGGTCCAGCTGCCAGGCTGAGTCACACGCAGGCCAAGGGCCGCACATGACCTGGGCGTGGGGCTGGTGGGAGGGTGGTGGTTGGGAGAGGGAGGGCAGTAAAGGCCATGGGAGGCGGTCACTCTTCCCTCAGTGGGAAACCTCCTGCCAGGGCAGAAGATCTAAGCCTGACCCAAGGTCTGGGCCACAGACAGGCCAGGGATGGTGGTGGCAGCTATCTAGGCCTTCTGGCCAAACTCTTCCTCCAGGAAGCCCTGGGATATACACATACATGTTCGTGTGTGAGAAACACAGAGAGATAGTGTATGCAAAAGGATGATATGAAAAATAGCTAGCATGCATAAAGCACCTACTGTGTGCTAGCACCTGCTGTCCGCACCCAAAAGGTTACATCTGATGAATCTTCATTGCTACCGATACTATCATGATCTCTCTCCTCTTCACTCTCACCCCCACTTTCCAGATGAGGAAACTGAGGCACAGGACAGCACCAAGTCCATCCAAGATCAGACCGGCAATCTGGCCCAGGAGCCCATACGCTTAATCTCCCAGCTCCAGACATTGTGTTCCCTGAAGGGATGCTTGGGGGTCACCTGGCCCTGCGCAGTGGGTGGTGACCATGGGACACTGTCACTTGGGTTTGCACCTGGCTGTGTGCAAACTCTGAGGGCCTCTCTGTGTTTTGCTATCACAACATCCATCTCCTGTGCTCAACATGAGGCTCACAGCGATGGCGCTGTCCTTCAGGGCTGGGCGGAGGTTTGAAAGGCTGGCACTTTCTCCCAAGACCTCATTAATATAATCGTTACAACCTGTGATAGCCCGAATGATGGAACAAGGCATTAAAAAAAAAAATTAAAAAAAAAAAAACAGCTAGAAAACACCTCGTCCTAAGCCAGCAGGAAGCAACATTTCTTTTCAGCAATTTGTTCCTAGCATTTACCTGCAACGCGTGACCTAAATCGCTTGCCTTTCCTCTCCTGTTCATCAGAGATGCAGACTTCGGTCACAATTAAAACCACTTTGTGTTCATCCTAAGAGTCTCGATTTCTGCCGAGAGGCTGTCACAGAAGACAGGCACCCCTGAGCACCACGTCCAGCCCAGTGGCAGAGGGAGACATAAAATGAATCTTTCAAGGTCATTTCCACCTCTATGTCCCTGGGAGACTAATTGGATCCAGCGATTATTCAATGAGAGGGGACTCTGTTTCTGGCACCTGCTGGGGACCCGAGACACAGCACTAAGCTGTGTCTGTGATAGACAAAAATCTTCACCTTACGGAGCTGGCCTTCCAGGGAGAAGAGAGACAATAAAAATGCCAAGATGTTGTATAATGTCAACTCACAATAAATGCCATGGGAAGAGGACAAACTAGAATAAGAGAATGGCAACAGTCAGAGGGGAGAGGAGACCCAGGGGAGAGGTTTGAGGGAGAGCCGCTGAGGGGAGGGCGTGTGGGGAGAGAATATTCCAGGTGGAGTGAGCACTGTGTGCAAAGGCCCTGAGGCAGGCCGGAAGGGGAGATTAGTGGGGAAGGAGTTTGGCACGGTCTTGCCTCCCTCCTCCTTCCTTCTTTGTGAAACTGGGTTGAGGACAGAGGCCAGCTGCCCCACCTCCATCCCAGAGCGCAGGAAACTAATGGACATGCAAGGGCTGCCGGAGACTGGACAGAGACTGGTAGCAGCGCTTTAATGGATGCCCTGGACGAGGCCCATATCCAGGAGTGCTTTGGGACAGTGTGGCTTCGCCTGCCTCCTGGTGAGTCCACCTTACGCTAAATACCACGTTGATAGAGTCCAAGTCTCAAATATTCCCACCCGCTCATTTGAGGGATAGAAACAACAAGCCCCAAGAGGGGAGGGCAAGAAGAGGGCAGGACAAGGGCCCGAGGGTGTGGCAAACTCTGCAGGGGCACCAGCCTTCAGGAGCTGGCCAAAAAATATGGGACAGGTCCTTTCCCAGGTGAAAATGGACACATAAATAGTCTCTCTCCTCAAGAAGTCACTACCTGCTCCAGGCAGGATATTGCTCAAGGGCAGGGGGTGTAACTCTGGCAGAGCAAATTAAATGTGTTACAGGAGCAGTTCCTTCCCTAGATGGGCCCTGCTACTCTCCTAGACGTTGTGCTTTTTAAGACACCCCCTAATTTTCTTAGGTCCTCACAGCTGGTGGCAAATAACACGCTGAGAAGCAGCTGTGCTCTTTCTGCCTTTCTACTGCTGAGGAAACTGAGGCCCAGAGTAGTGAGCTGACTCTCCTAAGGCCTGTGGGCGCCACTGCTGCACAGAGAGGATATTTCTCTAGAAGCGACCGTAAACCAGCCTAGGATCACATAATGAGCAACACAGTCTCGGAGCATCCAAAGAGCTATGGGAGGGACAAGGCAGTGGGCCTGGCGGAACTGATTCAGTGGTAGTTGGAGAAGGGCCTGTCGCCTGACAAGCAGCCAGCTGCGCCAGCGGCAGCCAGAAGAGGGTTCCACTCCAAGCAGCAGCAAATGCAAAGATCCTGTGGCTACAGCGAAACTGGTGTAGGGGGAACAGAAAAGCAAGGCCACTGGGTCTGGACCAGAGCCGGTTGGCGGGTGGCTGGGGGGTGATGGGATCAGCAAAGTGGGCAGAGCCAGCTTGGCCTGGTCTTGCTGGCCACCACAAGGCGTGTGAATTCTACCGCTACCACAGAGGCTCCACGGGGGCTCCATGATCTGTGGCAGAGCTGGGCCTTAGAATCCAGATCGCCTTCTTCAGAGCCAAAGCTGTGCTTCAGCAGCTCCTTTTCCACATCCTGGCCCTTCCTCTGCTACCCTGGCAGCCTGTGGTTCCTGTCACGCATGTGACTCTGCTTTGCTTCTTTGGGCTCTCAGGCGACTCCCTCAGCCCTGGTTTCCCACAGACGGCCTCAGTGCCAACACTGTACTGTCACACAGGCGGATCCCCACCCTGCTCCCTGGGAACTCCGACACGTGGGATATTCATCTCCCTGCCTAGGGCTGCAGGGAATGAGGATGAGTGAGACAGACAGATGACAGATGACAGAGGGACAGAGACAGAGACAGACAGATGACAGAGAGACAGAGACAGAGACAGACAGAGACAGAGAGACAGAGACAGAGATAGAGACAACACAGGAGACTATCTGCAAAATGGATAGCAAGGCAAAGAGGACACAGGCCAGAGCTGGTGCGTGCAGCTTATCAGCCCAGGCCTGGGGCACTGCTTCCTCCTGTCCAGAGGAAGCAAACAGGATTCCAGAGACAAAGGCTGGTTGAAATTAGTCTCTCGGGGACACCTGAGGGTCCTGAGTCCCCACCCATTACCATCAGACCTCAAACCCCTCACCTTGGTGGTATTGTTCTTTGATGTGGGCAGCTAATATCCTAATACTGATAATTATAGTTCAGGTTTATTGAACATTTCCTGTGTGCCATGCCCGGCACTGAGTGTGTAACAGTTTTAACTCACTTAAGCTTCTATGTCCAATGGGGATAAAAGGATTCTTAGAAAACGTGATGGTTTTTATGAATCATCACAGGACAACGAAGTCGCTACCAATAACAAAAACAAAAGCAAAACCAGTGAGCTTGTTCTGCCATAGAGGCTTTACTGCAAATCCAGTCACTCACCCTCCTAAACCCCCACAGTGCCACCTGGGAGGTTCTCCCCATGATCATCCTCGGTCACCCTGCGAAAGAACTTCCAGGAATACAGGGATGGTCCCACCTCCCTTCCCACCCGTAAGTATGACCACGAGTGTTGTGGGAAGGGGACAGCTGGGAACCCTTGTGCAGTGCTGGTGCGAATGCCACACAGTGCAGCTGCTGTGGGAAACAGCATGGCAGTTCCTCAAAACCTTAAAAATAGAACCATATGATCCAGCAATTCCACTTCTGGGTAATAAGTCCTCAAAGAAATGAAAGTAAGGACTTGAACAGATTTTTGGACACCATACTCACGGCAGGGTTCACATCCTGATAGCTACAAGCAGGGAGCCACCCAGGGGCCCATCAGCAGGTTGGTGGCTAAGCCAATGTACTACACACACAGCGGAACATTACTCACCCTTAAAGATGAAGGCAAGCCTGCCGCATGCTATGGGGTGGACGAACCCACATTTGCTAAGTGAAACAAAGTAGGCAAACGCTACACAACTCCACTTACATGTAGCTGCTAGGCTTGTTACATTCATAGATGCAGATGGCAGCATTGTAGTTGGTAGAGAGTAGGGGAGGGGAAGTGGGCTACCTAATGAGTACTAAGAGCCAATTTCGCATAGTGGAAACTATCTTCATTTTCTTTTCTTTTCTTTCTTTCTTTATTTTTTTTTTTTCTGGTACCAGGGATTGAACTGAGGACCTTATGTTTGCCAGGCAAGCACTTATTCCACTGAGCTATCTCCCTGGCTCTGCCTTTTGTTACTTTTCTTGTTGCTAAGATAAAATACTCGATGCCCAAAGTTAGAGAGGGAAAGGTTTATTTAGCTCACAGATTGTAGAGAGGTCAGTCCAGCCAGTCAGCTGGCGCCAAGGCAGGGTGGCGTGGCAGAGGAAAACACCCCATCGCAGGCAGAAGAAGCGAAACAACCAAGGCACCTAAACAGTGACTCTCTGTCCCCTTTACCTTCTCCAGATCACTCGTGGTGAGTAGCGCTTAAATCCCTAGCCCCAGTGCCCTGGATCCAGGCTCTGCCCCATAAATCAATCCCAGGGTCACACACTCTAGACCCTGCCACTTCTGCAAAAGCCCCACCTATGCAGCACGACACTCTGGGGGGACAGCTAGGCACAAGTCATAGCAGAAACCATTCTGGGGATGGGTGGCAGCAATATCTGCACAGCAGTGTCATGTACTTAACGCTGTAGGACTGGACACCTAAAAGGGTTACTGGTTTGGTTTTTTGTTGTTTTTTGTTTTTGTTTTTTTTTTTTTTTGGTTAAACTGCTTTTTAGGGGATATTTATTTTTGTTTTGGTACTCAGAACCAAACCCAGGGCTTCTATCTTGCTAGGCAAGCGTTCTACCACTGAGCCAAAGCTCCAGTGCTTAAATGGTTAAGATGACAAGCTCTATACCTATGCATATTATTTATTTATTTACTTATTTATTTATTCATTCATTCATTCATTTTTGAGACAGGGTCTCACTATGCATTTCGGGCTGGCCTTGAGCTTATTTGTGACTCAGGCTGGTCTCGAACTTGCAACGATCCTCCTGCCTCAGCCTGCCGAGTACTGGGATTACAGGCATGTGCTGCCAAGTCTGGCTATCATAATTTAAAAATATTTCATCTTATATCTATTTATTGATTTACTTTATTTCTGTATGTGTGTTTGTGTAGGGATCTGCCACCATGGCTGACTAAAAGAAATATTTTAAAGCAGAATGAAAAAAAAAAAAAAAAATGATGGCCCTGCCTCTTTGCTGGGGCCGGAAAGGTGGTCTCATTCTCTGAGGGGAAGGACAGTACAGGCCTCCCTCAGTCTCATGCCTGTGGCTACACCCAGCTCTCCTGCAGACAGTGAGGCCTAGAGAACAGCCTCTGGGACCCTACTGGAAGCCAGGTCTGACCTGCAGCGCAGCCCTGACCTGCAGCGCAGCCCTGTGGCCCCGGAACGCATCCCAGGGAAATGCAGGTCTAGGGTGGCCCTTGGGTAACTCACCCTGCCTCCTGGACCTCACTTTTTCCGTCTCTCCAAGTGAGTTGGACTTTGGGAGTTGTCTTGTTCAGTCATTGTAAGATTTAAAACTTAGATGGCACACTTGAAGGTCCAGGCGCAAGATGCTCTGTTCCTCTGAGGCCACTGTCTCATGGAATTATACCTGCTCGAGGAACCATGTGGGAGTGGAGCCAGAGCTCGCCCTCCTCCCCCTAGGGCTTGCCCTCAGCCTTCTGTGCCAGGCTCCTGGACAGGCCGAGTTTGCAAAGCCTGCCTAAGATGACAGCAGAGGGCCCTGTGACTTCCAGGACAGCTTGGTTACAGTCCCATGAGTATCGAGTTCTTCAAAAATATAGCCCTGGGAGTTTTGGTCATGGGACTCCCTATTTCTGGACCTCTCAGTCCCCTCCCCCAGATTTTACAGACTAATTTCTCAGTGAGGGGGCTGCTAAGAAGGTCTCAAAACTCCCACTTGTCACCCCCACAACTTGACTTCCTGCCTCAGTTTGCTGGAATTCCCAGGGAGAAAAGAAGAAGGTCTACTGTGGACCCCATGCTTTGCTGAGGGACTTTCCGACAGTAACATCCCTGACATCTTTATCACAAAGCATATAGAAAATAAAAATGCAAAAACTAAAGGAAGTTCCGGGCCAGCAAGATGGTTCAGTGCTCTAAGGCGCCTGCTTAGGAAAGCTTAGGCAACCATAAGGTCCGCGGTTCGATCCCCAGCACCACATGCTGCGCCAGCTCCACCCCCCCAGGGCAGGCTGAGGGCTGAGCCAGCCATAATACAAAAAAAACTAAAGGAAGTTCTTACTAAAATCTCATAAA
Organism: Capromys pilorides; assembly: GCA_004027915.1. Lineage (NCBI taxonomy): Eukaryota > Metazoa > Chordata > Mammalia > Rodentia > Capromyidae > Capromys > Capromys pilorides. The sequence goes on along the minus strand of PVKN010001301.1, from coordinate 17,897 downwards.
TCTTCTGGACTACTCAAGCAGAAAAGACCAAATCTGACATCCTCCTTCTCCTCACTATAATTTGACATTAACCTACGGCAGCTTTCACAGGGCATTTATCCTACACTTGCCCTTCTTCTAAGCCTTTTGCTCATTGTTAGGGTTAATCCTCCGGCAATCCAAGGAGATCGATGCTGTGATAAGCCCATCTTACAGAAGAGGAAAGCTGAGGCATGGCCCACACAGTGGCTGTCAGAAGATCGGGGTGGCTTCAGCCTTCCCCCCTCTAATTTTGTGGCCTTGGGAAAGTCACTTTCCCTTCCTAGGCTTTACCTTCCTCTGAAATGTCCAAGTTGTACAAGGCAATCATTACGACCTGAAGAGTTTATTATTCCTTGAATACATTTCCTAAAAATCAAGTTACACATGTACACATGAACAGAATAAGCTGGAAAATACACTGTATATATATGTTTTAAAAGTCAATTAGTGAAGCTAATATATACATATATATGTATATATATTCAATAATGTTTTATGAATGACTTTAGGTTTGTGGAAAAATGTAGAGGAAGTAGAGTCCGCCTCCCTCCCTTCCTGAAGTTTCCTCCCTCACTGACACATGCAGTCTTGGGGCCCACTTACTACAACTGAGGAGCCAATTTTTTTTTAAATGTATTTAGGACGGGATCTACAGGGTCTCACTACATAGATCAGACTTGTAGTGATCCCTTTGTTTATAGCCTCCCTAATGCTGGGACTACAGGCACCACCACCATGCCCGGTCTCCTCCAACTCTGTCCCAGCTGGTACTGAATGACAGGGATCAAACCCTGGCTGGCCGCTGTGCTCTGCCTCAGCAGGCACTTAGGTCCGCTGACCTATCTGGCCAGCCCTTGAGGAGCCAATTTTGATACACTGCTATTACCTGCAGGCCGCAGTTTACCTTAACGTTATCTTTTTATGTTCTCCATTCGTGGATTCGGAGAAAGGGGTAACGCCACTCGTCCACCAGTGTAGCCTCAGGCAGGGTAGATCCACTGCTCTCCAAATCCCTGGGCTTCGCCTACTCATCCTGCACCCCCAACAGCCCTGGCAAACAATTTATTGGCCAATGCTATAGTTTTGGTTTTTCCAGGATGCCACATGGTTGGAGTGTGGTTTGTAGCCCTTCCCCAAGGGCTTGTTTCGCTTAGCAGTCCACAATGACGTTTCCTCCACTTGGCAATACACATGTGCCATTGTTTTCATAGCTTGATGGCTGGGCTTTTTTTTAAACCACAGGATAAAGCGGCATCAGCATCATTGTTTATGTATTTGCCTGTTGAAAGGCATTTTGGTTGCTTCCAGCTTTTGACAATTGTGAATAAAGGCTTATTTTTTTTAATTTTTTTCTTCCCCTGGAGGGGGTGGGGGGGAACTCCAATCACTGTTTTTAGGAAAACATAAACAAGCCCAGAGAAAAAAAATTGAAATCTCCCAAGACCAGCGAGATAGCTCAGCGGACTAAAGCGCCTGCGTAGGCAGAGTGCAGCGGCCTCAATCCCCAGCATGCCTTGCCAGCCCCACCCCTGGGGGGCAGCTGAGATGGTGATCGAGACTAGGTGCGGTGGAGCGTGCCTGTAATCCCAGCACTTAGGAGGCTGAAAACAGGAGGATCAACATGAGCCCAATCTGTGTAGTGAGACCATGTAGACTTGTACTAAAATACATTTTTTTTTAAAAAATTGAAATCTCCTTTCTTGCAAAAGGAAACTGAGAGGGACAGTGGCACAGTCCGCTCATTCGCTCACTCACATTTTCATTCATTCATGCACGCATTCATTCATTCTTTGAGGGACCATCATAGCAGATCCACTATGTTCAGGCTCTAGGAATAGGGAGGCGAAGTCTTTTCCCTCCTGGAGCTGATATTCTAGAGAGATAGTAAATACACGAAGCATATGGATAATGAAATAACAGCCAGTATTCGTTGTGTACTTTGTTTGAGCCAAGCATTGTCCCTATAGTTCTGACACGGGAAGGCACTAATTCTCACAAGTGCACCCAGAAGTAGGCCTATCGTGATCTGTATCTGGCAGATGAGAAAACCGAAATTCAGAGAAGTGAAATCACTAACTAAGGTCACATAGCTCGGAAGAGGAGGAAGCAAGAACTGAACCAAGGTCATAGGGCTCTTGAGTCTGCATTTAACAAAGAATAATTTCGGACTGGAGCTGGGGGTGGAGCTTGGCAGAAGCCTGATTTCAGCTTCTTATCTCCTCTCTGTTGGGCCCTGTGCCTTTCAGAGTTCCCAGAAGCCCCACTTCAGGGTTTTAGGTGGCTTCTTCCCGTTTCTCCGAGGGGGTGGGGGAAGGGCCCGGATCTTGTGGCTGCCCGTGGCTCCGACTTGCAATTGGATCCCCTTTACTTTTAAGCCATTAAATCCCTGATGACAAATGCTGCTCTTTGGAGGAACAGGCTGACCTGCCTGAGAGAACAGGGCAGCTGGGCCTGGAAGAGCCACACCCCTCAAGGGGTGTCTCTGGCAATCAGGTGGGCAGCGCTATTCTTGCCTGACTCTCCTTACAGCAGAGAAAGCCCCAGTCATAAGCTGGCATTGGTGAGGCTTGGGGAACATAGGCAATTGTGCCCTCCCAGGCACAGGAAACTGCTGTCACCAACTTGGAAAATGGCTGGTGTCACCTGCCAAGTTTTAAGGCAATCTATCAAGTCCAGACTAGGGGCTCATCTCGTTGTATGCAGCTAAATTAGATAGAAATATTATAAGCAGTCAGACAGGGCCAGGCCCTCAAGGATGACATGGAAGACAAGGTGACTTTACAACTAGAGGTAGACACTCCTCTGCCGTGGGCCAGGTCTCAAGACAAGAGTAAACAAATACAGCTACATATTTCCCTAGGGATGGGCATCACGGATTGATATTCTAAGTAGGTATCAGTCGTCTTGAAAGACCCTGGAAAGAGTCATGAGCCCAAGCCCAATATGTGGTGTTCTTGCCTGCTTGCTATGTGATTTGCTTTCTCATTGGATCCCGATTTTAATCAATGTTACATGAGCAATGGTGCTTGTAATCTCATTGGTTGACCATAGTCTTTGTCCCACCTCATACCCACCTAGGCGAGTTCCCACATCTTCTCTATAAAAGTCCCTGGAAGAGACAGCTTCCCAGGGATACCTACTTGGGACCTCCCCTCCTGTCCCTCTCTTAGACAGGAAATTTCTTTCCCTCAATAAATATGTTCTGCTCATTACCTCCTAAAATTCGTTCTTTGGTTTTAAAGAACACGAACTTGTCCCAGGTACTTTTCAGGTTGGGGATTGGTGTTCCCTATATCATTTGGAGGTTCCCTGTTGGAGGTCATTCACCCCAGATCAGTTTTTTCTTCCTGCATCCATCTCACACGTGTGAAAATGATGCATGTACCAGGCTGTGCCTTATAGCTCTTTGCAGTGGAAGACCTGACTGACTTCCTTTTTCCCCCTTTGCCACCCATTCAGATGCCCAGTTACTGAAACTAAGTCCTGCCTGGTGCAGTGGTCTAATCCTAGAATTCCAGCACCTCAGGAGGCTGAGGCACGAATATCACTTGAGGCCAGGAGTTTAAAACTAGACTGAGGGTCAAGGACATAGCTCAGTGGCACAGTGCCTGCCTGGCAAGCACAACGTCCTGAGTTTGATTCCTGATACAAAAACAATAATAAACTGAAACTAGACTGAACAACATAGCAGGACTTGGAAGAAAAAGATAGCTGTATAATAATTATTCTTACCATTCTACACACATTTTCTCAGGAGAAAACTATAGAAACACAGGGAATGGGTCGTAGACTACAACCTCTGGGCACTGCGAGAACAGCGGGCTGGCACCAGGGACACGCTAGACTCTTTGGAAAGTGCTGGACCCTTAGTTTTCTTTGGTTGTTGTCATTGTTGTTGCGGTGCCTGGGCTCGATCCTAGGGCCTAGGCAAACACTACTACCTGGACCTTTATTTTTTAAAAAACCATGTAACCTTGTGCAAGTATCACATGTTTACAGGACATTACCTAAAACAGGGAAGCTGGGAAAAATGGAAATGAGGAGCAAGTGGGTGGCTTTTCAGGTGATTTTCGTGCTGGGTTTGCTGAGCTAACCGCGACCCCGGTCTGAAGTCCACGGGCCATGCTCAGTCACCCAGAAGTGGAGAGAAATGTAGCCTGGCATTGCACCGGGTCCATATTAGCAAGAGGACCTGGTGAGCTGCAGGAGGTGCAAGCCTGAGGGGCTGCAGGGTGAGGGCTGGAGCCACAGCAGCCACCCAAGACCGGATGACCAGAGCTTTGTTGGTTTTTTGCCTGTAGGAGGAATTGAGTGAGTTGTCTTGGGGTGGGGGTGGGAGAGAGGAACAAGAGTTAAGAACCGCTTGCTCCTTCTCAGCAAGAGCTTGTGGCACGTGAGACCCACGGCATGTGTGCGGCTTTCAGCAGCTCTCCCCACTCAGTTTTAAAATAACTTTCTGGTTAGAGAAAAAAAGAAAGAAAAGAAAACGGCAAGTAAAGAAGAAAGAAAAGAGAAACCTCCTGTCGCACACAATCTACACAGCCCAACAAGAAGGAGGCCCCTGCTCCACCCCCTGCCCACCTCACCTCCTTTAGGAGGTGGGGACAGAAGAGCCACCCCAGAAGAAATGCACTGGGGACTCTGAGCTGCAGAATGCTTCTCACTTATTAACTGGGAACATGGAAGCCCAGGGAGAAGAGGGTCTGTCCTGGGGTGTCCAGAAAGTTGGGGACAGACGCTGTCCAGGAAAGACAGAGACAGAAACAATTTGGGCACAGCACGCTCCAGGGCTTCACCCTTAAAGAGCCACACGACGAAAGCCTGTGGGCGAGGGAGGGCCCCACCGGCCATTCTCTCAAGTCACTGGGCAGGCTGACACATGGGGCCAATGAGAATCATCAGTTAGGGGCTGGACAGATAGCTCAGCAGACTAACGCACCTGCTGAGGCAGAGTGCAGCGGCTCAGAGGTTCGATCCCTGGCCCCAGCATGCTGTGCCGGCACCGCCCCCCCCCCACATCCCGGGACACACTGAGACCACAATTGAGACTGGGCATGGTGACACATGCCTGTGATCCTAGCTCTTGGGAGGCTGAACACAGGCAGAGCACTATGAGTCCGATCTACATAGTGAGACGCTGTAAACCCTGTGCTAAATACAAAAATAATAATAATTGGTTGGTCCAGGCAGGTATCTCTGAATCTACCCACAGAGGTAGAGCTTGACACTCAAAAACAACTGAAGCTCTGAGAGCCACACAGCCTCACAGGGTGTGGCGGCCCATACCTGAAATCCCAGCACTCTGAGGTGCTGAGGCAGGAGGATCAAAAGTTTGAGCCCAACCTGTGCAACTCAGCATCTTAGAGAAACACTGTTTTAAAGTATAAAATAAGAGGGGCTGGTGAGATAGCTTAGTAATCTAAAATGCCTGCTTAAGCAAGCTTAGGCAACCACTGGGACAACGGTTCGATCCCTGGCACTGCATGCTGCGCCAGCCCCACCCCCAGGGCAGGCTGAGCCAGCCATAAATAAAATTTAAAAAATAAAGTATAAAATAAAAAAGGGCCAAGCATGTAGCTGGGTGAAGAGGCCTCAGGTTCCATCCATATTACTGCAGAAAATAAGAAAACAAAAACAAACATACAACTGAGACTTCACCACAGCAACCAACCGACACCTGCCCCTCCCCGTGTGAGCCCATGTTCTTGTCTGTGTCTCCACCCCTGCCGTGGGTCAGGACGTGCACGTGAAGCTCTGGACAGGAACTCTGCTCCTAGGTCTACTTCCTTCTTGACCCTGGCGTAAGAAAAATGACAGCAAGCAAAGTGACAAATAGGAGCAGACACCAGGTCAGGGGACAGGGAGTCAACCAGAAGTGCTTGGAACAGTGGAGAACTGGAAGGAGCTGAACCCCACTCCAGAAGGACCTAGACTGTAAGCTGTCAGCCTCCCCATGCCACGTCAGCCACGGGGCTGATTCAATACTGTGACTTCCTACAGCATATGTCCCACCTCCATCCATGACGTTATTTGGTCCTGTGACCAGGTTTTAGGGTCTCCATGGCCCCAGTGAGGAATCTGGGGAGAAGATATTTATCTGGAATGCGCCTCTTCAGTGGCTGAAACAGGATTTGAACTCACAACTTTCTGAAATTTCTTTCAATTATAAGGAACCCACTTTTATAAAGGATGTGAGTTGTACCACTGCACCTATTGGTTGTTTTTTGTTTTTTTGTCTTTTTTTTTTTTTTTTTTTTTGAGACAGGGTCTCACTATGCAGTTCAGGCTGGCCCTGAGCTCACTTTTGTAGTCCAGGCTGGTCTCGAACTCACACTGATCTTCCTGCCTCAGCCTCCCAAGTGCTGGGATCACAGGCAAGCGCCACCACGCCCAGCTCACTGCACCTATTGTTATCAGTGCCCTCTGCATCCTTCAGGGAAGGGGTGTGTGTGTGTGTGTGTGTGTGTGTGTGTGTGTGTATGTGTGTGTGTGTGTGTGAAGCTGGGGGTTGCCTGTGCTTTGGGAAAAGGGAGGGAGTGGAGCACTGCAGCCAGACTTGTGTTAGGCCTTCAGGACACACACTGTGGATGAGAAAAGAGCCCCATGCTCTAGTCCCCCGGGGGAGCCAGGGCCTCAAGTCTGGCCTGAGCTAAGCGGCAGGCACAGCAGGTGCCTCCTGGCTGTCCATCTAAAAGCTGATACCACAGGAGAGCTCTGCCTGGGGTTCTGGGGAGGACGCAGACCTAAGTCACCTTCCTAGAAAACGGGGGGATCTGGAAAAGATAGCAAGATCGCTCTGTCCCACTGAGGTAGAAGGCCGCAGGGGCTTGGTTTTTGTTGTTTTGTTGTTGTTGTTTTAGTTTTGTTTTTGATGTATTTGGTAGAGGGTCTCACTATGCAGCTCTGACTCATAGTGATCCTCCTGTCTCAGTCTTCCCAGAGCTGGAATTACAGGCATGCACCTTGGTGGCTGGTTCAGGGCCCCTGGGGGTGGGGCCAGCACGGCATGTGGTGCCGGGGGATTCAGATCCAACCCAGGTCCCTGCCTAAGCAGGCTCTTAGTTTGCTGAGCTATCCTGCCAGCCCTCAGGGGCTCAGTTTACCTGAGGCTGGGAATCTTCCAGCAAGGGCCATTCCAGGGGGCACTGTGGCAGTGTGGGAAGAACAGGAATGAGACATGTGGTAAGTAACTTTTTTTTTTTTTTTTTTTTTGCAGTACCAGGGATTGAACTCAAGACCTTCTGTTTGCCAGGCAAGTGCTTATTCTAGTGAGTTATCTCCCCTACCCAAGAGATGTGGTCCAGAGAGCAGAGTGAAGAGCTTCTCTAGCCTGGGGAGGGCTGGGTCTCAGGGAGAGAGGGCCCTGCAGTGCTGAGAAAGAGCAAGAGGGAGAAGGCCAGGGAAGCCAGTAAGAGGGAAGGGTGGAGTGAGGCCTCAGCTGGGCCCAAGAACAATGACATCTTTAGATGACCATGTACAAAGCTCATCCTGAACCTCTGAGAAGGCAAGATCAGCCCATGTGTGGCAATCTATGCCTATATGTCCCACCTACTCAGGAGGCTGAGACAGGAGAATCTCAAGTCCAAGGTCAGCCTGGACAATTTAGTGAGATCTTGTCTCAAAAATAAATAAAACAGCTATAGCTGGGTCTCACTGGTAGAGGACCCCTGGGCCCCATCCCCAGCACCAGGATTAGGAGAAGCCAAAGTCAGGGAAGTCAGTGAATGGCTCTGAAGCAGGGCCAGGGTGGGTCTAGTGTAAACTGAGGGATGACTCTGGATGGGCACATCTGATGGGGTCTGGAGCTAGGAAGTCAAGCTGTGCTTGCATTGTTTGATCAGTTTTGCACACCTCTATCTTGTAATCTGAGCAACTGCTTTGAAGATCATAATTCGCTCTATGCTAATTGTTTTTAATTTCCTATTACCTGTTTTGAAATTCTGTATCATAGTTTCATTTACTTTTATTCTCTTTGAAATAAAATTCAAGGGCCGACCAGATGGTTTAGCAGACTAAAGCACCCGCTTGACCGTAGTTCAATCCCCAGCTTGCCATGGGGGTGGGGGATGCTGAGATGGCAAATGAGGCTGGAGGTGATGGTTCGCACCCGTAATCCTAGCATTTGGGAAGCAGAAATCAGGAGGATCACTACAAGTCTGATCTGTTAGACCCTATAGACCCTGTACTAAATACATTAAAATTAACTAATTAAAAAATTTGAGGCAAGGCATGGTGGCACATGCTTGTAATCTCAGCACTCAGGGACTCAGGCAGGAGGATTGTTGTGAGTTCAAGACCAGCCTGGGCTACAAAGTGAGCTCAAGGCCAGGCTAGAGCAAGATCCTGTCTCAAAAGGACAGAAAGAAAGAAAGAAAGAAAGAAAGAAAGAAAGAAAGAAAGAAAGAAAGAAAGAAAGAAAGAAAGAAAAGAAAAGAAAGGAAAAGATAGATTCAAGGTGTCCGAAGGGTGCCTCAAGCAGCAGAACTTGAGAAGCTCTGTTGTGCAGAGGTAGGGGAGGGGGGCAGTGGCCATTCGGAAAGTGCTGCAGGTGACCTGAGCAAGCGAGGGTTCAGAATGGAGATGACTCACTGAGCCAGGACAGAAGGGGGCATGCAGCAGGGGAAGGCACAGTTTGGGGGAAGGCAGGGATTGAGAAGGTCGAGAGCTTGGGTCTCCAAGGACAGAGGTCTGAGGCCAGACAAGGAAAGGAGCAGGACAGGTCCCGGCAGCTCTAATATGGTGGAGTTACCTTCTGTGCCCACCGAGCCCAGGGGTCTGAGGGAGCCCCTGCGGGCCCTTCCCCCTCTCCACCCACACAAAGACGCACCTTCAAGGGAGAGGGTGGCAGATGGGGCTGCGGATCCTGTAACCCTACCCTGTACCGCGCTCACGAACTCCTTTCCCAGAGGACTGCGGCACAGACCCGCTGCTCAGACCTGGGTGGTTTCCAAGCCGTTTTTCTCATCCACCTCGCTGCAGGTGGGCAGGACCCAAGCCAACCAGAGCCCCCTAGAGACGGTCCTGACTGCAGGATCAGCCCTTCAGAGGACAGAATGAAACCCAAAGCCACATGAAAGATGGCAAGAGATGGCCAAGAGCTTATCTTATCGGGCAAACTCCTTGGAATCAAAGGGGCAGGACAGAGCTGGTCCTGTGTTCTTCCCCTGCTCTCCGTGGTTAACTGCCAGCTTTGTCTGGGGGACTCTGGGTTGTTCTGAGCGACACTTGGACGAGTAATCTGGCTGGGGAGGCAGGTGGTTTTCCCAGCCAGCTTGGATTTTTAACATTTTCTTGTTGGAAATCACATCCTTGAGCCAACTGTGGAGCACATTTCGGGAGCAGTCACCAAAAAGCTGCATCTTGGGAGACACAGGAAGGTAAAAGGCTATCTTCACTACAAAAAGCCCCAGCCGGATGCGGGTAGGGAAATCGGTGCAGAATTTATTGTGTACGCTTCCGTGAGTGCTTTGTCTACCTGCCTCATTCACCTAGAATCACCCCGGGAGCCATAACCTGATCAGAACCATCCTGACATCTGACTCTGGACTTGGGAACAAAACGGCTCAGCGTCCGCGTCGTCACACCCAGGATTCATTCCACTGAGAATGTGCAAGATCCTAAATGGCTCAGCTGAAGCATGAAGTGTATTGGTAGAGCTGGGCCTAGGGTCAAGTGAGGCTGTCAGGGGCCACGTACCTCCTCCCCATCTCCAGCCACTCTTTGCCTTGGCCCCACACTGGAATGGGTTCCTCTTCAGTGATGGTGACGCACCTCTGCAACACTGTGGAAAGAACTTCTGTTCTCTCCATAGTTTTATCAGAAGGGTTTGGACTGGCTCTTGTTGGACTGATATGGATCACATAGCAATCCCAAAAAGAAAATGGCTATGCTAATTAGCCAGGCCTGGGTCCCCGCCCATTTTACATTTGTTACAAGAAAGGTTACAGACAGTGGCATGATATTTTACATTTGATCAAGAGTGTAGCTACAGCTGAGTGTGGTAGTGCACATCTGTAATCCCAGCACTCATGAGGCTGAGGCAGGAGGATCGTTGTGGGTTCCAGGCCAGCCTGGGCTGCATAGTGATTCAAGGCCAGCTTGGACTGCTAGATCCTGTCTCAAAAGAAAGAAAGAAAGAAAGAAAGAAAGAAAGAAAGAAAGAAAGAAAGAAAGAAAGAAAGAAAGAAAGAAAGAAAGAAAGAAAGAAAGGAAGGATAGCTAGAGTGATTTTTTTTTTTTTTTCTGGAAGGTGTACAGGGTATACAGGGTCTCACTACACAGCTCGGACTCATAGTGATCTTCCTGTCTTAGCCTCCCCAGCACTGGGATTATAGGCATGCACCACCACACCCAGTTTCAGGTCCAGTGCACCCAGGGTTCCAGGGCCTGCAGGTTCAGACCCAGGTGCTTGTGCTTGCCAGGTAGGCACTTAGCCCATCCAGCTATCTCCCAAGCCCAGCTAGAGTGATCTTTAAAAAAAAAAAATCCACATTAAATCATTTCATTTGCTGTTCTAAAACGTCCCTCTCACTCAGGGCAAAATCTCAAATCCTTATAGCTCACCCCAGCCTGGATTCCTCACTGCCTGCATCTCCTACCACTCTGTCTTTCACTCTCTCTGTTCTAGCGGAGCCACAAACAATTCCGTTCTGGTAGTATCTGTGAGCCATACCTGAATCCCACTGGATTCAGTTGCATATTTTAGGAAGATCTACTCTGCACTCAAGCCAATTTGAGTTGGACTTAGTCACTTGTAACCAAAAGACCACGTTAAAGAGGGACTATTGTAAGGATTAAACGGAATGATGAATTATAAAGATCTTGGCAATAAGTGCTCCTCAAAAAAACATGGGTCAGGGCAGGGGTTATAGCCATAGCTCAGTGGCACCTGCCTGGCAAGCTCAAGGTCCTGAGTTTGATTCCCAGTACCCCCCCAAAAAAAATGAGAGTTGTTATTATTAATCATTTACTCTTATTTCTTCCACATACATATTTAAATGTGTTTCCACTTTTAAAATATTTAACTTAAGAAAAAATGTTCAGACTGATGCATAATTGGAGCTGCTAGTTACTTGAACCATGCAGGTTATTGGAATACTGAAATACTCCCGCGAAGTTGGTAAATAGCGTGGCTCTAAATCTCCCGCATGCCCCTGACTCTCCAGAGTGCAGCCAGGGGAAGTGTGCACTCCTCACTATGCATGCATTAAATGCAAACACTAAACTATTAACAGCTCTGTGACCCTCAGCCCCTGCTAACTGTGCAGTCTCTGCCGATCCTAAAAATACCAGCGAGACCAAGCAGGTGTGGCCCTAGGCCAGAGCCCACTTTTCAACCTGCCTGCTACCTGCTAGAGCCCCCCGCCCCCTAGTCCTACCTACCCCCATTCCTAGATCGCTGTTTCTAGTGGCAACCCAAAAGTCCTTTGTTTCAACGCTCTGTGGCTGGCCTACCCTTCCTCCACGATGGGACATATGGTCTGTTTTTGTTCAGCTTTTCAAATTTTGAAAACTTGCTGTGTTGGAAATTGAATTTCCATGTGGTACCCATCTTCTGGGTAATAAGCAACGGATTTCCTTCCTGATTCAAACTTGAGTTTTGTGCATCACAAGACACAGTTAAGCTTTGGGTGTGTGAGTGTTTTTTGCTGTTGCTCTTTGAAATGAGAAACCATGTGCTACTCAGTCGCATAATGCTGTCGTTCGATACATTATTTATTTTAAGTTTAAGTCTATAAAGGGTTTTAAGTGGTTTATAAAAACGTATACAAGAAGAAGTTGAATGCACAAGGGAACTGGGAAAAATGAAAAATAAAGAGTAGGAGAGTTGATAGTATCGTGTTCAGCTGCAAGTAGATGGACCAGAAGCAGCAACAGCCAAAATGCCATAGAGGTTTATTTTTCCCTTGCATAAATGAAATCTGGAGAGAGGAAGGGCCTGCAGAGCCACACCATCAAGGACATCGGTGCTTTCTAGCTTCGTTTCATTCCCTTAGCACCTGACTTCCGTCCTTAAGGCCAACTCATGCTTTCAGAAGCCTGCACATACTCCCGTTAGTGGAGCCATGATTCAGGAAACCCTGTGATACCGGCTTCCTCTCAGGAGCCTCCAGAAAGCTCCAACCCAAAATTTGCGTTTATGTTTACAGAGCGTAGGGTGGGCCCCTGCTGCAAAAGAGGCTGAGAAATGGGACACATGAGGGGCTCTCAAGCCCACCCCAAATAAAATAAAGGTGCGGTTAGCAGGCAAGAATGGGCAACAGGTAAAGAGTATGTACACCCTTGGCAAGCTCAGAAAGTGAAAAAAGAAAGCAAAAACAGGAGTTCAGCTGGTTCACGCAACCGCTGACTTTTATTAAAGACCTTGACGGGGTCTGGTCGCCAGCTGCTCTCTGAGCACCATCATGGCAGTAGCAGAAAGGGCAGCCATGACCAAGGCAAAATGTTTTATCTAAGCAAAAAAGCAAATCCACTGCTCAGGGAGCGGGGAGAAATCCTTTCCCAAGATAGAGGTTAGAAGGAAAGGCTAATCACAAATCTGCGAGAGGGAGGCATGGGATGTGGCGGACAACATCCTCATAACATTTCTCCAGTGATAAGACGACGACATGATTCCGGGATTTGCTTCAAAAATTCCGTGTGGGGAGTGGGTGGGAGTACAGCGAGAACCAGATGGCTGTGAGTTGGTCGTTGCCGGACTGGGTTGTGGAGAGACAGGATTTTGTTTTATGTTTCCCTTTACTTTGGTGTATATTTAACATTTTTCTACAATAATAATAATAAAAAATGAATTTAAACTCTGCAATAATCCTTTTCCTCTAATTGCTTTTTTAAATGTTCCTTTTCTTAAATTTGCTTCTAAGTTCATTTGACAGGCAATTTGTATCATAATTACTCCTTTCTCTTTTAAGATCTGCTTTCCTTATTTGTTAACTTATTTTTAACTGCTTTATTGAGATAAAATTCACATGCCATACAATTCACTCTTGTAAAGCGTACCGCTTGACGGTTTCTCACAGAGTTGTGCAAGAGTCACCACAAATAATTTTAGAATCCTTTCATCACCTCCCACAGATGCCCCATACCCATTAGCAGTCACTCTCAGTCCCCTCTCCCCATCCCCGCCCTTGACTCTGTCACATCCTAAATGTTTCTGTCTTTAGGCATTTCCTGTACTGTGTATTTCACAAGCCAGGTCCATACAGTGCTTTTGTATCTTTCTTACCTGACCATAACATCTTCAAGGTTCATGTGGTTACAGCACGTATCAGTACTTCACACCTTTTTACAATGAACATTCCATGTGACTGGTACTGACTTTGTTTAGTCAGTCATCAACTGATGGACATTTAGGTTGTTGACAATTGAGGCCATTATAAATAATCCTGTCGTGAACCTTCACAGAGGAGTTTCCGTGTGGACAGATAACTTCATTTATCTTGAAGAGATAGATATGTACTCCATATATATAATAAGGAATTTCTGGTTGGTGAGACTACATTTAAGGTCTTGAGGAATTTCCGAACTGTTGGCAAAAGTGGTGGCATCATTTCATTTTCCTACCAGCAAAGAAAAGAGTTGCATAACTGTTCTGAGTTCTCCATAGCCTTACCAACACTTATTATTATTATTATTTTGTCTTTTTGAGACAGGGTCTCGCTATGCAGTTCAGGCTGGCCTTGAGCTCACTTTTGTAGCCCAGGCTGGTCTCGAACTCACTCCGATCCTCCTGCCTCAGCCTCCCAAGTGCTGGGATTACAGGTGTGTGCCACCATGCCTGGCTGACAGCACTTATCATTGTCTGACTTTTATTTTAACCATATTAGCGGGTGTGAAACGATAGCTCATTGTGGTCTTAAGTACTTTTTCCCAATGATCATGTCATTGATCATCTTTTAATGTGCTTCTTGGCCATTAATATATCTTATCTTTTTTTTTTTTTTTTTTTTTTTTTTTTTTTTTTTTTTTTTTTTTTTTTTTTTTTTTTTTTGTCGTTGTCTTTTTGAGACGGGGTCTCGCTGTGCAGCTCAGGCTGGCCTTGAGTTCACTTTTGCAGCCCAGGATGGTTTCAAACTCACACCAATCCTCCTCCCTCAGCCTCCCAAGTAGTGGGATTACAGGTGTGCACCACCACACTCGGCTTGGCCATTTATATATCTCCTTTGGAGAAATATCTACTAAAACCTTTCCTTTTTTATAATTGATTTGTCTTTGTATTGTGACAGGTTATCAGTGTTTTCCATGTATTTTGTGTGTAAATTCCTTGTCACTATATAATTTGCAATTTGCAATATTTTCCATGCTACGACAGATCTTTTAACTTTTTTTTTTTTTTAGTTGAACCCAGGGTCCTATGTATGCTATGCAAGAGCCACTGAACTACATTGCCAATCCTTTTTAAATTTTATTTTGAGGCAGGGACTTGTTGACTTGCACAGGGTGGCCTTGAACTTGTGATCTTCCCGAGTAAGGAGATGACAGTCAGGTCACCACACCCAGCTCCTTGTCTTTAATTTTCTTGCTTATGTCCTTTGAAATACAAGTTTTAAAAGATCTTGATGAAGTCAAATTTTTTGCTTTTTTCTTTAGCCAGCTGTGCTCTTGGTGTTACATCTAAGGAGCTTTGCCTTGCCCAAGGTCACAGAGGATAAAAGTCACCTCTGATATTTTCTTCTAACAATTTTATAGTGTTAATTCCTATCTTTAGGTCTGTGATGCTTGATATATATTCAAATCCATTCCTTTGCGTGTGAACATCCAGATGTTCAAACATCACTTATTTGAAAAAACTCATAATTCCCAGTGAAATTCCTACCATTGCCCTCATAATAAACCAACTGCTCATAAATGGAAAAGTTTATTGCTACTCCCTCAACCTATCTCACTGACCTAGGTGTCAGTCCTTGTGGCACCAATATATTGTATTGATTATTGTCGCTTTGAATTTAATATTGAAAACAGGAATCATTGGTTTGTTTATTTACTATTATCAGTTTATTATAGAGCCAACAAATCGGGAAGAAGCAAATGAAAAAGACTCACAGAATGAACCACGGGGATTGGGGGAACAGTTTCCATCTCCCCTCCTCTCATTGATTGATTGCAATATTGGAGATAGAGCCCAGGGTCTCCTGCATGCTTGATAATTCTCTGCCACTGAGTTACTTTCCCAGCTCTCTTCTACACCCTTTCTATATTTAAGTCTCCAGGCTGGTGAGATAGCTCAGTGGTCTAAAGCACCTGCTTAGGCAACTTAGGTAACCGTAGGGACCACAGTTTGATCCCCAGCACCACATGCTGTGCCAGCCCCACCTCCAGGGCAGGCTAAGCCAGCCATAATATAAATAAATAAGTAAATAAATAAAATTAACAAGACTGATTCCTTATTTCTTTCAATATTTTTATTTTATTCTATTTATTTATTTATTTATTTATTTATTTATTTATTTGATATGGCATGTGGTACCCAGGGATCAAGCTCAGTCATTACCGGGGTTCAAACTCATGACCTTACACTTGCCAAGCAGGCACTTGTGCCATGGAGCTGTCTTCCGGGCCCAAGACTGATTCCTTAGAAAAAAAGATAAATAAATAAATTTAAGTCTCCCAATTTTGTTATTTTATTTAGGTAGTTTAGGCTATTTTTGTCTTATTTTATTATTTTTTTTAAATTTTATTTAAAATAAAAATGGGGGTGGGGCTGGCACAGCATGTGGTGTCAGGGAACGAACCACAGTCCCTGTGGTTCCCTAAGCTTGCCTAAGCAGGCAAGCTTTAGACCGCTGAGCTATCTCACTGGCCTTCCCTTGCATTTCTGAGTAAATTTTAGGATCAGTCAACTGAAAAGAACTCAAACAGGATCCATGCTCATAGAGATATTAGCCTGTTAAACTTAATATTGTTAATATGGCAATACTTCCCAAATCATCTGCAGATTCAGTCAGGCCCATTGCAGTTTTCTATTGGGATACCTTTGCCTAGGTTCGGTATCTGGTATATGGCCTCATAGTATGAGTTGAGAAATGTCCATTCTTCTAATTTTTGGTAGAGTTTGTGAAGCATTAGTATCTGAGCTTAGACTTTTCTACATTAAAAAAAAAAAAGTTTTATTGCTATTTCAATCTCTTTACTTGTTTTAAGTCTATCTAGACCTTTATTTCCTCTTACGTCAATTTGTAGAGTTTATATTTTTCTAGGAATTTTTCCATTTCATCTGAATCATCTAATTTTGAGGGCATCCTTTTGCTCATGCCATTCCTTTACAAACATTTTTTTGTGTGTGTGGAACCAGGGATCGAACCCAGGACCTTGCACTTGCCAGGCAGGCACTTGTGCCCCTGAACTATCTCCCTGGCCCAAACTGGTTTATTTCTATGAGATTAGTTATGATGATATTTTTTTCATTCCTGATTTTAATAAATTGAGTCATCCATCTTTGTTTCTTGGTCAGTCTAGTAAACATTTGTCTATTTTGTTGATTTTTTCAAAGAAGCAACCTTCTGCTTCATTGGTTTTTCACTATTTTTAATCTCTGTGTTATTCATTTCTGTCGTAATAGTTATTTATTTTCTCCTGTTTGCCTTAAGTTTATCCATAATATTTTAAAAGCAATGTTTTCAGAATTATTTTTCTCTGACTAGGGAGATCACTTGACATATGAAAAAATGATTTCTCTGATCAAATATTTATGAGAAACAAATTTATTCATACTGAATAGTTCTATTTTATTTGGTTTTAAAACTATGCAGCTTGTCAGATCTCTGCTATTTTCATAAATATTATAAATTTATGAGAGTGCTTCAGTGTGCAGAATTTTCCAAAGTTGTTTGAGTAGGAAACTCAGCTTTAAGAAAAGTAGCTTTGGATTGTGGAATTTTCTAAAATCCTGCTCTGAAGTTTTACAGGCCACAGAAGCTCTACATGACTGCTATTCTTCAGATAGAGAACTAATATCTAGAGTATATAAAGAATTCTCCATAGCACAAGTGCCTGCCTGGCAAGTGCAAGGTCATGAGTTCAAACCCTGGTCGCACAAAAAAACAAAAAAAAGAATTCTCAAAAGTTAGACTCCTTCGGAGTCAGAGGCTTAATCATGGTGGACGTGGTGGAGTTGCCCAAGTTGCACATCAACGCCAGCATGATATCTCAGTTCATTGACCAGCCAGTCTGCTTCATAGGGAGGCTGGAAAAGATTCATCCCACTGGAAAACTGTTTATCCTTTCAGATGGAAGAGGACAAAATGGAACCATTGAACTGATGGAGCCGCTTGATGAACAACTGTCTGGAATCGTGGAAGTAGTTGGAAGAGTAATACCCAAGGCAACCATTATGTGTGCATCCTACATCCAGCTTAGAGGAGATTACAGTCCTTTTGATCTGGGACTTTACAATGAAGCAGTGAACATTATCCATGAATTCCTTCAGTTTTTTCCTTTTGGAGTGCAACAGGAATCTTGATAAATTTTTTTTTTTCTTCTTAGTGATTACAAAAAGCAAGGAATTGCCTCATATTTGATGGAGAGAACACTTAGATTTTTAATATTTGTTACTTTTTAAATTCCATGTAGCGAATGTTAGATATTTCAATCTGCAGTTTTTGGTGGAGCTGGTATATTGACAGTTCTTGCCTAGGCCCTCTTATCAAAAACTTGCTACTACATTGCTTGGTCAGATAAGTTGTAACAACAAAACATCGTGCCTTGTGTTTATGTTTCTATTTTGTTAATAAAACTTTAGATGATACCTATCTTTATTCTTTTAAACATATATTCAGATACAAACTTGCAATGTAATACTGGTATGGTCATATCTTAGGTCTCCCAAATGGAACTCAGAGTCAACTCTTAAGAGCTTACTCTCATCAATTATACCATTT
>PVKN010001300.1:0-54050 GCA_004027915.1 Capromys pilorides | reverse complement strand
TTTTTTTTTTTTAAATTTTATTTTATTTTGTTTATTTATTTGTTTGCTTGTTGTGTTTGTTTGTTTCTTTATTTACTTATTTTGTGGCCGGCTCAGCCTGCCCTGGGGGTGGGGCTGGCGCAGCATGTGGTGCCGGGGATTGAACCGCAGTCCCTGCAGTTGCCTGAGCTTTCCTAAGCAGGCGCTTTAGACCACTGAACCATCTCGCCGGCCCACATTTTTTTTTTTTTATGGCTGGCTCAGCCTGCCCTGGAGGAGGGGCTGGAGCAGCATGTGGTGCTGGGGATTGAAAGGGGGTCCCTGCCTGCGGTTGCCTGAGCTTTCCTAAGCAGGCACTTTAGGCCCCTGCACCATCTCGCCGGCCCCTGTTTTGTATTTTGGTACTGGGGATTGACCCAAGGTCCTTCATACTGAGTTACAACTCCAGCATCCTCCCCTTTTAAAAGTTCTTTTGTTCTTTGGGCTTTCTTGGTTTTTGTTTTAATTGGAGACAGGATCTTACTAAATTGCTAACTCGCTTCGGTTGGACTCAGCCTGGTGATCCTCTTGCCTCAGTTTCCTACAGTGCTGGGATTACGTATGTGCCCACGACGCTCCTCACCTTCTTCACGTCACTCAGGCTGCGGCCCTCGCTGGGAGGTCCCTGGGCCCCTGAACTGGCCCGGCCAGTAAATGATGAGGTAAAGGAGGAAACGGCACAGCTGGGCTAAGCTGAGGACCATTAGCTAAAGTGCGCCGCCCTGAGCACTGTATCGGGGTGCTACATGCCCACACTCCGTTATCATGTCGACCCCATAAAGCAGGGATCCACCAGGCGTTTCCACACAGGCTCTAGCAGACAGCACTAGCCAGAAACAGGGGCAAGATTGTGCTCCAGTAAAATTCGTCTACCAACGCTCAAATGTGCATCGCACAGAATTTTCATGTGTCATGAAACAGCGTTTTGAGCCGGATGTGGTGGCGCACACCCGTAATCCCAGCACTTGGGAGGCTGAGGCAGGAGGATCAGTACGAGTTCGAGACCAGCCTGGGTTACAAAAGTGATTTTGAGGCCAGCCTGAACTGCATAGCGAGATTGTCTCGAAAAGACAAAAAAAAAAAGAAATAGCGTTTGGCTTTTTTCTTCAATTAAAGCGAAATCTGTAAACGCTGTCTGGAGTTTGCTGTGCCACCCACCCAAAAAGCTTGGCAGCAGGGCCTATGCTGCCCAGTCCCAGTCGCGAGTTCTAGGATTGCGAATTCAAGGCCAGAAGCACTCCCCTCCCGCTACTTCCGCCAGTGGACACGCCCACACCAACCGCGAGACCCCGCCTCCGGGGGCGGGGCAGCGCATGCGCGGGGGTGGCTTCGCTTGGGGGCGGGGCGCAGCGGCTTCACTTCCAACATGGCGCACGCTGGTGGTGGAGGTTCTGCGGGCCGTGGGCTCAGCGGCGCCCGCTGGGGTCGCTCGGGCTCCGGGGGTCACGAGAAGCTGCCGGTGCATGTGAGTAACGCCCCGCTCCCCAAGACCCGGTCGCGCGGCCCCGCAGCCCGCTGCTGCCCAACCGGGCCCCGCCCGGCCCTGCCTCGGCCTCCCCTGAGGTGCATCCCCCGACCCCCGACCCCCGACCGCAGGGCGTCCGCGGCTCGCCCGTGCCCTCCTGCTTTCTCCGCTGCCTTCTTGGGGCCCCACCCTTCCTGCTCCTCCACCCCGGCCCACCGGCGCCCCCGGCCCCCCTCAGGTGGAGGACGCCCTCACCTACCTGGACCAGGTGAAGATCCGCTTCGGCAGCGACCCCGCCACCTACAACGGCTTCCTGGAGATCATGAAGGAGTTCAAGAGCCAGAGGTGACCGCTGGGATCCTTCGAGCTCGGAGACCCCCGCGCCGTGCTGCCCCGCAGCCTGGCTCCTTGAGGGAGCTGGCCCTATTCCCAACCTCAACCTTTCGTAAAAATTGGGGATGCGCAGACCCCGCTGGTGCTTCAGTGGGCACGACGCAGAGGAGGCAGGAGCCTTTCGGAGGCAGGCAGAGCTGGGTCTTGTCTTCATCTAAAATGTTGGCTTTTATGGAAGTTTTGTTCATGAAAGATCTGGAGAAATTAATTTTGATTTTTGGTTTGTTTGTTTTGTAAAGCCTTGTGTGTAAATCGTATTTCTCTCAATGGACTGCCTTTTGGCGCTGTGTTACCCCTTACATCGTGTTCCCAAAGTGCCTCTCTTGGCAGTCTAATCCCAGGCCTGCTTGGAAATGCAAGGGATACAAAGTGTTTAGGGGAAAACATCGTTATCATTCACGGGCTATTCTTTAGGCAAAAAACCAGGCGGGCCAGAGGTGAGGATGCCCTGAGATTGAGCCTTTGCTTCTTCCAGGATGCTAGCAGGGTCTTGCTGTAGCTAAGGGATCCTCCTTCATAGTAGAGGTGAGATTAGAGCTCAGGCCCTCAGGCTCCTAGATTCCTGCAGGCCCCTCGCGTCTCTTAGAACAACCTGCAGACCTGTGGTCCTCATGCTTCGTGGTCCTCAGTTGCTTAGCTCAGAACGTGCAGCAGTCCTCAGTAGCCTCAAGCTGGGACACAGTGGGGGAACTTGTCCCATGGCTGAGAAGACTGGCCTTCTGTGCTTGGAGTCCTGAGATTTTCTGAGCCCAATACCATGGTCAGATCGCTTGGAGGAGCTGTGCTTGTGAAAGTTCTTCCGTTCTCTGTCCAAGATGGCCTGGGGTCCAGGTTTGACAGCAGGACGTTGGTGGGTGATGCCAACCTGCCCCCATATTAGACACTTGTGACTGGCAGTGTGGCAGCATGGGGAGCGGAGTTGGCTTTGACTCAACACGCTGGCCCTCTTGCCCACTTGGAGTCTTTCCCTTTTTAGCATCGACACTCCTGGAGTCATCAGACGTGTGTCGCAGCTCTTCCACGAGCACCCTGACCTCATTGTGGGATTCAACGCCTTCCTTCCTCTTGGATACAGAATAGACATCCCTAAGAACGGCAAGATAAACATACAGTCTCCTCTGATGAGCCAGGTACGGCGGCTCAGGCCGTTGGACCCTCTGTGGCCCCTTTTCACCATTCCCGGGAGCGAGAATGAGAGCTGTACGTTTTCTAGACCGGTGCAGATCAGAGTAGGTGGAAGTTCACGAGCAGCTTCTGCACCCCAGGGATTGCATGTGACACTGAGGGCAGGGGCAGAGGTGAGTGTGGCCCAAGGCAGAGCACGGCCTCCCAAGGGAGTGTTTGTGAAGTGGCTGAGCTTTGTGTGCTGTGAGTAGCTGTGGTTGGCCTTGCCAGGGTCACGGGCTCAGCTCTGGCTTGGACTTTTGATGTCTCACTTTTGGGGTGACAGCTTACTTGCTACCTTGTCTGTCTCTGTAAAGCCCCCTCCCCCTTTTCTTTTTGTTTTTGTGAGACAGGGTCTCGCTATGCAGTTCTGGCTGACCTTGAGCTCACTTTTATAGCCCAGCCTGGTCTTGAACTTGCACTGATCCTCCTGCCTCAGCCTCCCAAGTGCTGGGATTACGGGCGTGCGCCACCACGCCTGGCTGTCTCTGTAATCCTTGTTGCTGACGCCCCCCCCCCCCCCACCCTTTGAGAACAGAAAATCCTGCTCCAGGTGAACCTGGATAAGACGCCACTGTCTTTTTGTCTGTTTTAATGCAGTTGTCTTTTAGCTGCAATTCTTTCCAGGGGCGCGGGAGGGATGCCCAGTGCATCCTGGGACCTTCAACACTGTGGGCTTCCAGTGGCTAAGTGATTGCCCTGTTGCTGGGAACATTGCTACAGGGCTGGGGGCTGTGGCACACCTTTGATCTCAGTGACGCCCAAGCGTAGGAGGGCCGGGTGACTGCGCCTCCTAGAGCTGGGCGCCTGCGTGCCCTTCCGCTGTGCTCAGAGGCGGCGGCCCTGCGGCATGTGTGCGGCTAGGGAGGCCCTCAGATGCAGATGGCCCCAGAGCCCGAGTGCTTCCTCCTGAAGGGGGAACGAGCCACGCTCCCTCCCTAGGGAAGGAGTCTGCCAACTCCAGGCCCATCTCCTGCTGGGTCTCAGGTGGGCGCTCCCATGTGAATATTTGGGTCTGGGCCGCTCCCACTCCTGGGCCTCCCCACAGGCAGGCCGTCTCCCTTGGCGCCCTGGGGACCTACCCAGCAGCCACCATGACCCCAGTAGCAGGCCAGGTGTCCTTTGAAGCTCAGCGGACACCCACTTGCCCACGTGAGGCCCCGATGACTTGATTTGTTTCCGTTTTGAACTGCCGCTTTGTTCTGTGGCCTCTTGGTCTTGTGAAGCCTGCCACTGTTGAGGTGGGAGGAGGTGGCCCTGGGCGCCTGGGAGGAAAGGTGGGGGCTGCGCCTCACAGTGTCAGCAATGTGCCTAGGGGCAGAAGAGCCTGAGTGCCCAGGTGCAAGGGGCAGACACAGTGCCAGCCAGGCAGGGCCGGGGAGATGGGAAGGACATTCCCTTGGGGGCCTCTGAATGGGCGCCTTTGGGACCCAGGCAGTAGCCTCTAGTGTGACCGTCTGAGACTACCGCTCCCCGGGCCACACTCCACTCCAGGGTCAGGCACCCTAGGGGCACACAGCTGCAGTGCCAGTACTCGGCGAGGCTGAGGCTGGAGGATGAGAGCTTCAGCAGGTCAGTGAGTTTGTTTATTCATGCTGGCTCAGCCTGCCCCGGGGGTGGGGCTGGCACAGCATGTGGTGCGGGGCTGGAACCGCACAGTTTCTACAGTTGCGCTTTAGACTGCTGAGCCATCTCACCAGCCCTGCTTTTTGTTTGTTTGTTTTAGTTCAGTGAGCTTATGTTTCAAAAGATAAAGTAAAAAGCGCAGGGCATGGAGCTCACTGTGGAGGCCCTGGGTTCTATCTCCATACTGCACATGTGTACTCATACGTGCACACACACATGTGCACATACACAGAAAAGCAGAGGAAAGCTACAGGAGCTTGGTGTCCCATTGTCACCTCTTTAGGTGACCCATTTGCGCCAAGCTCTGGCCCATAGTCCTGGGGAGGTGCCACCTCCTGGGTGCTGCTGGCCTCTGTGCCCTGCTTCCTGGCAGTGTTGGTGGAAGGGTGGCATGTCATCTAGCCCAGCACCCCCAACACCTTGGGGCTCAGCAAGAGGTTCCCACGGAGAAAGGCCAGGGTGTAGTTCACTGAGGAGACCTTGGGTTCCATCTCCAATACTGCAAAAAAAAACAGTGGCCAGGCAGAGACCACAAGAGGACCACGTGCTGTCCCTGAGATGCAGCTCACAGGGAGCAGGGAGCCAGAGGACAGTGGCTGGGGAGCCAGGGGTGGAGAGGGGGTGCAGGACTGTTATCAGGCTGTGGAGTCAGCATGGCGGGCATGGCTGGAGCTGATGGGCTGAGGCAGGCAGTGCGTGCCAGGTGCTGTGTGACGGGGTAGGCGGGGCTGTCCTGGAAGGCACCCGCACAGCCACTGAAAGCCTGGAGTCTCTGGAAGCATGGCCATGGCAACGCGCCCTTCCAGGGTTAAGAGTCTTCTCAGTGATGGTGCAGCCTCTGCCGCAGTCTGCACATCCTGCCACATCCCAACAGCTCTGTGCAGCCTGCTGTGTCCCCTCCAGCACCCGTGGCCCAGAGCCCCCTCCCCACCCCTTCCCTGCCTAGACGTTTCATGGGAGCATAGGCACACTGCATATGATCTGCTTTGCCACTGTCACTCACACCGTGGCTCTGAGGCTTAGTCTGGTGTAGGTGCAGTTGTGTTGGCTCGCTTTATTCTTTCTCTTGTCTTTTTTTTTTTTTTTGTGCTACCTGGGGTGAATCCAGGGCCTTTGCAATGGGATCCATCCTCAGCCTGTCATTTTCAGTGTCAAGGCAGGGTTCTCACTAAGGCAGGGTCTCACTAAGTGGCCCACACTCGGCTGGAACCTGGGGTCATTTTCCTGGGCCTCCTAGTGTGCCGGGTGCCCCTGCCCACTGTCGGAGCTGAGCTGCCGTCTGGCCATGAGTACAGCTGCCGTGAGTTAGAGTGCGGCGGGTATCCGTTGCTGCCTTGGCGCACTGCCTGTCCCTTGGCATGGTGTCGCAGGGCCTAGGCCTTGTGGGGCTGCTCTGCGCTCTGGCTCCATGTGTCAGGCCCCACGGCCTGTGTGTGTAGAGGGACACTCGTCAGCCATTGGTTTCCCAGGCTGCTTCCTCCTGGCCCCTGCCTGCTCCAGGGCAGTGCTGTCCTGATGCTGGCTCAGCAAGTGACCACCCAGTGACCTGGCTGCAGGCAGAAGCCACGGAGAGGAGCACGTCAGAGGCTCATAGACCCGTGTTTGGGGTTGGGGTGGGTTTGGTTTGGGCTTATGGTGCTGGTGCCGGTGCTGGCACTGGAGAGGGCTGGAGCCAGGGCCCCTCGCACTGTAGGCCACACTTGCCTGAGTCACAGCCTGACCCTGTCTTCTCCTGTTACTGGTTTCTTGAACACAGTGGCAGCTATTGGTGGTGCGTCCACACCAGATGGGTGTGCCGACTCTACCAGACAGGGTGCAAGCCCCAGGTGGGTGGCATGGACCACGTGGGTCAGCAACCTGCCCTAGACCCAGGTTTCGACCACCATGTCTGCAGCTGGCCTTGGGTGGCCACCGAGGACAGTGAGGCTCTGAGGAGGGTCTGCTGGCATGCACTGTGTCACTGCGTGAAGGACTGGCTACCCCTGAGAGTGGGTTGGAGATGACGAATAGAGTGAGCCTTAGAGGACACACGGCACAGCCCAGGCTGCCTGCCCCGCCCTCCAGGCCTAGAACCAGCCTGCTCAGCATCTAATTGCAGGGGCTACAGTCCTCTAGGCCAGCTATTCAGGAGGCTGAGGCAGGAGGATCGAAAGCACAGCCTAGACAACTTCTGCAGATCCTGGAGATAGTACACAAATGGACTGGGGAGATGTCTCAGTGGCTTAAGTGCCTGTCTGGCAAGTGCAAGGTCTCAGTTTGATCCCTAGTACGGAAAATATAAATGGCCTTGAGCCGGGTGTGGTGGCGCACGCCTGTAATCCCAGCACTTAGGAAGGCTGAGGCAGGAGGATCAGTGTGAGTCTGAGACCAGCCTGGGCTACAAAAGTGAGCTCCAAGCCAGCCTGAACTGCATAGCAAGACCCTGTCTCAAAAAGACAAACATAAAAGTTAAATAAATAAATAAATAAATAAATGAATGGCCTTGGATGTGGCTGAGAGGTTGCCGCCAGTGCAGCAGCCTGGGGCACCCCCTGGGGAGACAGACTGACCAAGCACATACCTGCTGCCTTTGTGGGCACACACTGACTGCTGTCCTGGTCCGTCGTCAGGAGAATGCGCATGGCCATGGCGACGGTGTGGAGGACCTGAAGCTGCAGGCACCGTATAAAGAGGACAAGGCCCAGGTGCCGCTGGAGTCGGATTCCGTGGAGTTCAACAATGCCATCAGCTATGTGAACAAGATCAAGACCCGCTTCCTGGACCATCCAGAGATCTACAGGTCCTTCCTGGAGATCCTGCACACGTACCAGGTGAGCCCTGCCTCCGCTGCCCTGCTGCCTTTGTTTAAGCTATAGTTTCGTGCGTTTCTTCGGGATCTTGCACTTGCCACAAGAGTGCTCTCGCTGCTGAGCTGTCTTCCCAGCTCTCATGCCTTAGTTTTATTTCAGGGTCTTGTGCTGTAGCGCAGGCTGTACTGGTATTTGTGACCCTACTGTCGTGGCTTCCCAAGTAGCTGGTGAGGGGGTGCGTGTATGCTATGCCAGGATAGAGCTCACTTTTTTTTTTTTTGGGGTACAGGGGATCAAACTCAACTTTGTGCTCGCCTAAAAAGTGCTTATGCTCCTGGGCTATCTTGCTGGCCCTTAGAGATCACTATTTATTTAATTTATTTATTTAAACTTTATCTGTTTATATTATGGCTGGCTCAGCCTGTCCTGGGAGTGGGACTGGCGCACCGGTGTGGTGCTGGGGATTGAACTGCAGTCCATGAGGTTGCCTAAGCTTGACCTAAACAGGTGCTTTAGACCGCTGAGCTATCTCGACGGCCCGAGCTCACTTTAAAAATGAGATTGCGCCAGGTCTGGTGGCACACACCTCTCATCCCAGCACTCTGGGAGGCTGAGGCAGGAAGATCACAGATTCCAGCTCCAGATCAGAAGGTGCTAGGGATGGCAACGTGGTGTGAAAGCCCTGACTTCAGGCCACAGGGCTGCCCCTGAATTTGTGCAATCCTGGTAGTTCCTAGCACACGCGTGCGCATCAGATGCTGGTGTTCCCTGCTGTGGATCATCTGCTTGTGGCACAGCCTTGTGGCAGCCTGAGGGTGACACTGGTGCCTCAGATTGGGGCGCAAGTGGCTGCAGGCAGCTCCGTGCACTGCGCAAGGCCAGGACCAACCCCACTGGCCCCACTTCCCACAGGGACCCCAGGGACCCAGGTTCCACGTGAGGCTGCCGTAAGTGTACGTGGTGCACAGTCAGTCAGACTCTCGTCCCAGTCGCATCCTATCCCCGTCTGCTACCTCCTGCCTCCTTCGTGGAGGGCAGTGCCTGTGGCCTCTTCACGTGGACCCTCCCCTGTGCCTGGGGGCTGGTCCTGTCGCAGGAAGTCCCCATCCCTCCTGCCCTTCCCATCTAGTCAGGAGCAAGGCTGTAGGAGGGCTGTTCAGGCTGCTTTTCTAGAGCGAGCAGCCAACTGGGCAGCGTCCCATGTGTCCCTCTGAACGGCACAGCCTGTATCCTGTTGACCTAGGGGCAGGGTTGGAGATGTCACCTCCTAGGTTGGTGCTGTGGGTGCCAGAGCTTGGGCTTGCGCCCCTGGGGCCAGGGTGTGGCCCAGGCTTTGTCCTAGCTCTGAGAACAGACAGAAGCGGCAGCCTCAGGTCTGCAGGCCTTTGCCGCCCTGTGACCTCGGGACCTGCTGTTGGGCCCTGTTGTCCTGCTGCAGCTTGGTGCAGCTGCGCAGCCCCATGTGCCCGGCCTGCAGTGGTGGTGCATGGTCTGGGCAACCGGTGTAGGCTGTGGCGCATGGAAGTCACCAGCCTCACTCTTGTCCTGTCATCGCCACAGAAGGAACAGCTGCACACCAAGGGCCGTCCGTTCCGTGGCATGTCAGAGGAGGAAGTCTTCACAGAGGTGGCCAACCTCTTCCGTGGTCAGGAGGACCTGCTGTCCGAGTTCGGGCAGTTCCTGCCCGAGGCTAAGCGCTCTCTGGTGAGTCAGGTGGGTGTGGGAGGCGGCGGGTGGGCAGGCGAATCGGCCTGGGTGCTGGAGCGGGGTCCTCCTCCCACGGTGGGCCAGCCGCTCTGCTCTGCTTCCTCCCCCATCTGCTGATGGACCCGAGATTCCCCGGAAGAGCGGAGGTGCAGTTAACGTGATGCAGAGCCGTTCTCAGTGCGTGACTCCACGGCATTGAGTACATCCAGTGTGTGCCTGTTACCTCTGTGGAGCCCTGGGGCAGTGGTGGCTGCCAGGGGAGCCCTGAACCTGGAAGCCGCCACCCACTCCTGTCCCTGTGAAGCTCTCTGTGGGATCACCTACCGTGCGGCGTGGCGTGTGTAGCGGCTGTTGCTCAGTGTCGCAGTCTGGAGGTTCTTCTGTGTTGTAGCTGTGTTAGCCTCATTCCTTTTGCATAATCAAGTAATACTGCATTGCGTGCCTGGCCCGTGTGTGTTTATGCATTCGTCCGCGGGAGGCGCTTGTACCTTTGTGTGTGGAGTGATTGAGCTGGGCCCCAGGGTCCCTGAGCTGTGTCCCTAGCCCTCTCCATCTGCTTGGAGCCAATATCCCGTTAGCTGTCCATCCTGGCCTTGAGCTTGGAATGCTCTGGCCTCAGCCTTTCAAGTCCCTGGGGTACAGGACATGCTACTGTGCCCAGCTTGATAACTGGGAAGAAGCCCGCCCTGTTGAGCTCAGCAGCTGCGCCGCTGCAGCGAGCTCGGCCCGCCGTGTGAGGTTTGCGTTCCCTCCAGCTGCCTCCGCAGGGTGGTTTTTAAGTTCTCCCGCATCGCCTGGTGACTTACCACAGTCCCGACGCTAGAGTTTTCCCACTGTGTGCTCAACAAAGATGTCTGCGTGCCAAGTCTTCCTCGTGCCTTCTTCTCAGTCTCCTGGAGACACAGAGGTGTTCAGTGTGGGCGAAGCTCACCAACCTCTTTTTCCTGGCGTTGCTCTTGCTTTGAGGCCCAGTGTGGGAGCCATGGAGGTCACACAGGTTCCCCTGGGCCCCTGGTAAAACATGACAGTTCCAGCCCTCATGCTGTGAGCTGTGCTTCTCTCGGCACAGGCCTTCACACCAGCCCTACCCCCAGGCTTTTATTTTGTATTTTGAGGTGGGGTCTCATCAAGGTGCTAGTTGAGTGTCCCAGTGGGCTTGAGCTAAGCCCTCCTGTCTCAGCCCCCCACAGTGCTGGGTGGATGGGCACCACAGCTTCAGTCCCGAATAGGATTCTGGCGTGGCGTGAGGTGGGTGCGTAGAGTTGCAGCTGCTCCCCAGGGAGGAGGAGCCCGTCACTTCCCCTGGCGTGATCACTGTGGGACTTGGACTGTGATGGTGTGGCCCTCTCTTGAGTTCTGGCCTGACCCTGACACACTGCCTTTTGCTCTTGGATAGGACAGCAGCTATGGGTTTCTGTTTTCTGCTTCATTTTGCTCTGTGTTGAGGCCCCACTAAGCTTCCCTGGCTGGCCTTGGGCCTGTCCTGCTGGGCAGAGCCCAGGGCAAGATACGCTTCTTCCTGACCCTCCCTCACAGCTTGGGCCTGGCCTACATCACCAGGAAGTGGGTGAGGCCCACAGCTTCTAGAGAGCCAGCTGACACGTGCACCCCACCTGCGCTCCATCCCTTGGGCCCTTCCCCACATGGCCCTTCCTTTGGGCCATGCCCCACGCATGTGGCTTTGGGGCACCATGTGTTAGCAGTCTCTAGGACTCAGCAGCGTCCAGGGGCACAGCCTGGAAATGCATGGGGTTGGGTCCCTGAGCCTCATCTGCGTGGACGGTGGTACCTGGCCCTGCCCAGCCTGTGCAGGAAAACCCGTGCTGCTGTGGCCCCACTGCATGGGCCACGAGCTCCGTCCCTGTGCTCAGAACAGGCGCCACTGCACAGGTGTGGTACACACGGGCCATAGGGCGCTGTGGTGGTCCCTGTATCAGAAACCCAAGAATAAAGCAAGAGACGCGTGAGGGGCAGCAGAGGGGAACAGAGCTGCTCTCCTGGGTCCGGGGTGACCAGCTTCCTGGAGGGCCTGGGTGGCACCCCAAGCCCTATAGACCAGAAGCAGCCACGGATGGCAGTGTGTACACAGGCTTGCCACTGCTACGAGCAGACGTAGCCACAGCCAGCAGGGCTTGGTGCACAGCCTGGCTGGGGTCTTCAGGGAGACCGGGCCGCCCGGGACAGCTGCGGGCTTCGGAATAATCGTCCTCCGAGCAAACGGAGACCTCTGAGGCTGCGTCTCCGCAAGGCCCTAGCTAAGGCTGCCGGCGACTACCTGCGCCGCAGGGACCAGAGCTGTGCGTGTGTGCGCAGCTGTGGACTGGAGCTGCTCTGGATGGGGCTCGTGCCTGGCGACGGCGGTGCGCACAGCATGCGCTGTGCGTTCTTGGCTGCTTTCCTTTCGGTATTGGGGACCGAATCCCAGGCCTTCGTGCTGGGCCAGTTGCGTCCCTGCCTCTCTCCCCATCACTGTTCATTTGGAGATAGGGCCGCACTAGGTGGTCGAGTGCCCCCCTGGGTCTGAGCTTGCAGTCCCCAGGAGCACCACCACGTCTGGCCCTGGTGCTCGCCTACGCAGTGGTGCTGCCTTTGCCAGTTCTGCCCTCTGGGCTTTGCTTTCTCCTGCCCTCCTCATGCTTCTGCAGGCGCCCTGACAGTGTTGTACCAGTGCCCTCTACGGTGTCCCCATGCACCAACGCCTGCGGGAGGCATCCTGTGTCCAGGTGGGGAGGCCAGGGCCAGGGCCAATGGAGGCTGTTGGTGTGAGCCCACCTGCTGAGCCCACTTGGCCTGGCCCTTCCAGCGTGGCCCACTAGCCTATGTGTCACCTGTCCCCGCGCTGCTGCCCCGGCCACCACAGGTGCTGCTGCCTGGTGTGATGGCTGCTGACCCCCGTGTCCCCGCAGTTCACGGGCAGCGGGCCATGTGAAGTGAGCAGCGCCCCGAAGAGCGAGCATGAGAAGGGGCTGGAACACAGCAAGAAGCGCTCGCGGCCCTCGCTGCTGCGGCCCGTGTCGGTGCCCGCCAAGGTAACCCTCTGCCTGCCCGCCCGCCTCCCAGGAGTGCAGCACTCCGGCCCTGATGCAGGCTGTCTCTACGTCTCTGCAGAAGAAGGTGAAGCTTCGGGGCACCAAGGACCTGTCGCTGGCTGCTGTGGGCAAGTATGGGACACTGCAAGAATTCTCCTTCTTTGATAAGGTAAGCGTAGCCCTTGCCTGTTCCTGGATGTTGCTGTCAGGTCCTGGGACTGGGGCTGAACTAGAGCACTGTGACCAGGCAGAGCTCACAGTGACACGCAGCTGCTGCTTGGGCTGTGGGGTGTCGGGGGGCAGAAAGCAGTTGTGACAGCTAGGTGCACGCAGCCCAGTGTGCTGTGCCACCCCCAGGTGCGCCGGGTGCTGAAGAGCCAGGAGGTCTACGAGAACTTTCTGCGCTGTATTGCCCTCTTCAACCAGGAGCTGGTGTCGGGGGCTGAGCTCCTGCAGCTTGTCAGCCCATTCTTGGGGTGAGTGATGCCTGGGGTGGAGTAGTGGCTTCCCTTGGGGTGACGGGTGGCAAAGGCAGCTTCCAGCAGCGCTGTGGGCACAAGTGCCACAGCTGGGCCCTGCAGTGCTTGCTGGGGTGGGAAGCCATCTCACCCCCTCTCCCACTGAGAAGTTTTCACGGAGGGTCTGACCTCATTCACCCTGGGAGCCCTGCACAGCCATGTGGGTCCTGCAGTGGACAGCGGCGAGGCGGGGTGGCGGCCTGGTGGTGGGGTTGCCAGCCCTGCAGTTGCCCCACCCCACCCCCTAGGAAGTTCCCGGAGCTCTTTGCGCAGTTCAAGTCCTTCCTGGGGGTGAAGGAGCTGTCGTTTGCACCACCGCTGAGTGAGCGCTCCGGAGATGGCATGGGCCGCGAGATCGACTATGCGTCCTGCAAGCGCATTGGCTCCAGCTACCGGGCACTGCCCAAAACCTACCAGCAGCCACGCTGCAGCGGGAGGACGGCCATCTGCAAGGAGGTGGCTGTGGTGCGGGTGGGCACAGTGGGGTAGGTGTGGAGTCCAGGTGTCAGTGGCCCTCAGTGCAGGGCTGGCTGGCGTACGCTTTGCCCCTGGATGAGCCAGATGGGCTGCTTCCTCCCTGCGTAGGCCTGGACGAGCACTGGCAGGACCCCACTGTGCCTTGAGGTCACCGTTCTCGGCAGGCGCAGCATGACCATGGGAGGCTCATTAGGGTTCATAGATGGTTGTTAGCACGATGCCAGGGCTTACCCAAACTGCCAGCGCCTATGAATATAAATAATTATTGGTACACAGCACTGCCAAGGGCGGGCGCTACAGCCACAGAGCTGCACAACTGAGCCCAGTTGCCCGAAAACCTGGCTCTCCAAAGTGTCGTGGGCTCACTGTCCCACGCTGGGGGTGTGCCACCAGCCAGAGTCCGTGTCCCTCGGAATGACCCCACAGTTCACTTTCCTGGTGGTGTGTCCAGGCAGCAGCTCGTGAGGTCAGTTTGACACCACAGTCCTTGTGTCCCCACTGAAGGGCAGCTGCTGACTTGTCCCTCTGCACAGGTTCTGAACGACACCTGGGTCTCCTTCCCCTCCTGGTCGGAGGACTCGACCTTCGTTAGCTCCAAGAAGACGCCATACGAAGAGCAGCTGCACCGCTGCGAGGACGAGCGATTTGAGGTACGCACGCACTGCTGCGTCGGCCTGCGGTCCTCGAGCTGCCTGGTCGGTCCCCTCTGCCTGTGCCAGGGATGAGTGGGGGTATTGTGCCTTCTGCCTGGCACAGAGCTGGGCACGGTGGTGCACACCCATCGTCCCGGCTGCTCAGGAAGCTGAGGCAAGAGGATCACAGGTTCAGGTCCATTCTGGGCCACTTAGTGAGATGCTGTCTCAAAGAAAGAGCAGAGGTTGTGGGTCAGTGGTAAGCACCTGCCTTGCAGATGCGAGCCCCTGAATGTAATTTCTAGTATTGCATAAAACAAAACACAGCTCCATTTTTTTTTTTTGGCTGAAATTTTGATTAAGGTATGAGTTGTTTACAGCGATAAAAGATAACATATAGGTTGCCGGGGAGATAGCTCCATGGCACAAGTATCTGCCTGGCAGGTGCAAGGTCGTGAGTTTGAACTCCGGTCCTGCCAAAAAATGAACAAACAAAATAACATATGTCCTAGATGTCTTCCTAGGGGTATTACCTAGGAGCAGAGATGTCACATAAAGGTGGCACAAACCAGACATGATGGGGACACATAGTCCCAGCACTTGGGAGGGTGAGGCAGGAGGATTGCTGTGAGTTCAAGGCCAATCTGAACTACATGTGAGTCCCTGTCTCAAAAAAAAAAAAAGTAAAACTAGCACAGCGTCACAGAGACGGCGCTGACACTGAGACTCCCAGCACTCTCAACCTCTCAGTGACGGTCTTAGTTGTCGAGTGCCCAGGATGAGCTGGACTTGGGGTCCTCCTCCCTCCACTGCCCATTGGTGATCACGCCGCCCATCAGGGTAATTGAGAACAAACAGCACTGCACTGGCTCATGGTCCTGGAGACCCGCAAGTCCAGGGTCAAAGGATGGTGCCTGGTGCAGGCCACGGTTGAGGGGCTGAGCTCAGTCCCCTAACAGCAGCCTTCTGAGTATGGGGGCCACAGGATGCCCTCTGCTGGCAGGGAGGCTCTACGCAGCTCAGGAGTGGAGTGGCAGACGAGTGTGTGCGCATGCGTGTGTCCAGCCCTTCCCTTGTGCCCTGGTGCTGTGAGCAGCTGTGCAGATGCAGTCAGCACCGTGTCGCTGTGGGGCTGAGTGTCACCTGGCCCGCTGTGCCACCTGGGCCCAGCCCTCTCTGCCCCCCTGCAGCTGGACGTGGTCCTGGAGACCAACCTGGCCACCATCCGCGTGCTAGAGAGCGTCCAAAAGAAGCTGTCGCGCATGGCACCTGAGGACCAGGAACGCTTCCGGCTGGACGACGCGCTGGGTGGCACGTCTGAGGTGATCCAGCGGCGGGCCATCCACCGTATCTATGGTGACAAGGCCCCCGAGATCATTGAGAGCCTCAAGAAGAACCCCGTCGCTGCCGTGCCTGTTGTCCTGAAGAGGTGCCGTGCTTCCGGGGCCACCCTGCTGGCACAGCGGGCTGTGTGTCTAGGGGTCGGGATGAGAACACAGTGTGTTCATTGAGACAGGAGGGCTGTCCAGAGTTCAAGGCCAGCTAGGGCAGTAGAGGGAGACCAAAGAACAACAAAAATAAGGCCGAGGCCGTCTGGTTGGATGTGCAGGTCGCAGACCTATGGATGTGCAGGGTGGGCCGCAGCTCCTTCAGAACGCACGTGGGTGGTCACTGCCCAGGGGGGGCATCTCAGCCACTTGAGGCTCGGGCTGAGCATGGCTCAGAGCTTGGTGCTTCCCGGCGCATAAGGCCCGGGGCTGTGGATGGAGCCATTCACCGAAGGAGCCGCTGGGCCAGGCTCGCTGCCAGCTGCTTGCCTTGCCCTTCCTGTGCCATGGAGTGGCGCTCCGTATGTGGCTGTGTGAGGCAACACTACCAGTCCCTGGTCACAGACCTGGGTAGGGTGGCCTTGCAAGGTGCTGCCTGGGGCTCTAGGCAGAGCTGGTGTTCTCTGGGAGTAGCTGCAGCAAGGAGCCAAGGGTCAGGAGGCACTGCGGGCCCTGCCCACTGTTCTAGGCAGCTGAATTCCTGTGGGACCTGAGCCCAGGCCGCCCTCTGAGCTGTCGGTCTCCTAAGTTGCCAAGTTCCCGGATGGGCCTGGGTGGAAGCCTCCTGGCTCAGCTTCCCTCTTCCCTTTTGCGGTCAGCCTCACTCTGGCACCCACTGTTGCGTCTGGGAGGGCACGGAGCCCTGGGCCCCCTGAGCCCCTCTCGCCCACTTACCCCCAGGTTAAAAGCCAAGGAAGAGGAGTGGCGCGAGGCACAGCAGGGCTTCAACAAGATCTGGCGTGAGCAGTACGAGAAGGCCTACCTCAAGTCGCTGGACCACCAGGCCGTGAACTTCAAGCAGAATGACACCAAGGCACTGCGCTCCAAGAGCCTGCTGAACGAGATTGAGAGCGTCTACGACGAGGTGGGCACCAGGCCAGCGCCAGGGGCTGGTAGCGAGCCCTGCTGGCAGCTGTCAGGCCCAACACGAGGCAGAGGACAGATGGGGCTGGTGACGGCGTGGGGACAGCGGCCAGTCCTCGGGATACGAGCCTTGGCTTCCACCCAAAGTCCGCTGCCTATGCTGCTGTGCCTTGATTGGGGCAGCTGCACACAGCCTCAGCTGCTCACCAGGTGCTGGGGTAGAACCAGGCCCTCAGTGCCCAGGCTGGGTTCAGACTCCGGGCGCGGGGGTGGCCGATAGACAGGTGCCCCATTCTCACTGGTGTTTGAGCCTGTGTGTGTGATGTGGTGGGAGAGGGCCCAGGAGCCTGGCTCCCCTACAGTCTGTCGCAGGACACTGCCTGCCTTTGGGATGTTGGAGGCTGTGGCACCCACCCCAAGGGCCTGCCCAGCCCTAGCACCCGGCTGGGTCCTTGCACACAGGGCAGTCAGCGTGTGGCACAGGGCCTCCAGTGGCCACAGGAAGTAGCCACGGGAGGAAAGAAGGCCTTGCTGTGTGGAGCCTTGCACCCATCATGGCTGACTGCAGTGTGGCACGCTTGCGCCAGCCTCTTCTCCTGCCAGTCCTGGCTCCCCGTAGGGAGGGCTGTCTGGGGACTCTGCAGGAGCAGAGTAGGGGCGAGGTCGGGGGGAGCGCGCTGTCCTGGGTCCTGTGCAACCCCGTGCGTTGCTGTCCTCGCAGCACCAGGAGCAGCACTCTGAGGGCCGCAGTGCCCCAGCCAGCGAGCCACACCTCATCTTCGTGTACGAGGACCGGCAGATCTTGGAGGATGCGGCGGCGCTCATCAGCTACTACGTGAAGCGGCAGCCGGCCATCCAGAAGGAGGACCAGGCCACCATCCAGCAGCTGCTGCACCGCTTCCTGCCCGGCCTCTTCTCCCAGCAGCAGCCCGAGCCCGGTGCCTCTGAGGACTCGGCCGAGGAGAACGGCCCACCCTCGGACCCTGGCAGTGGGGCTGGCACGCGGAAGAAGCTGGGGCCTGGGCTGCAGGGTGGCGCCACTGAGGACAAAGACAAGGGCCCCGCTGTGGAGGCGCCAGCCCCGGAGCAGCCCCCGCCCCCACCGCCGCTGCCACCCCAGGCCCTGGACGACGTGTACAGTCTGTTCTTTGCCAACAACAACTGGTATTTCTTCCTGCGGCTGCACCAGACGTTGTGCGCACGGCTGCTCAGGATCTACCGGCAGGCGCAGAAGCAGCTGCTGGAGCACCGGCGGGAGAAGGAGCGCGCGCAGCTGCTGTGCGGTGGCCGGCGGGAGAAGGGCGGCGACCCGGCCATGGAGCTGCGCCTCAAGCAGCCCAGTAAGTGCTGCTGGGGGACGCGGAGGACACGTGGGGGTGGAGCATGAGCACACGACTGAGGCAGGAGGGCCATGAGGTCCACTCTACCCCGATAATAGGGCAGATAATAGGGTGTGATGTTGCCACCCGTCATGCTGTCAGCCCAGCAGCCAGGGGGGTGAGGCAGGGCCTTGCTGGGGATCAGAGCCAGTCTGGGCTACGTCCTTGTCTCCAAAGAGGGACGGGCTGTGGTCCAGTGGTGCGCATGTACACAGGAGGAGGCGGCAGGCTGGCCAGCTGCGCTATGTATCTGTTGGCATTGCCGTGCAGTGCAGGCACCCCACGCCACCCCCTGACCCACCGCCACACGGGAGCAGCCCAGCCTGCCTCTATCACAGCACAAGGCCTCCTGCTCGCATCCCTGAGCAGCCCAGGTCCTCCCTACCAGTCACCGGGACGCTGTGCCACCCACAGGGTCGCAGGGGCTGTAGCTGCGGCCTGGATCCCTTCAGGGCTGGGCTTCTAGCCCACGTGTACAGAGCCCACTGTGGGCAGTGGGTCTCACAGGCAGGTGCAGTGGGGCTGCGCTGCCCAGCACCGCAAAAGGCAAAGTTGCCAGCTGGTGGAGGGCCCGAGCACACCGGCGCCTGCCGTGGCTCCTTGGTTCCTGCTCTGCCATGCCAGCCAACTTTCGTCACCCCTGGTTCTCACCAAGCCACCACCAGCGGTCCCACCCATGTGGCTGGCTGTGGTGTGCAGGGCAGCTGGGGTGGGTGGGCACAGGCTGTCCCCAAGCCGAGGCCTGCGCTCAGCCCACGGCCTCCCAGGTGAGGTGGAGCTGGAGGAGTACTACCCGGCCTTCCTGGACATGGTGCGCAGCCTGCTGGAGGGCAGCATCGACCCCACGCAGTATGAGGACACGCTGCGCGAGATGTTCACCATCCACGCCTACATCGGCTTCACCATGGACAAGCTGGTGCAAAACATAGCTCGCCAGGTGAGGGCCTGCGGGCGGGGCAGTGGGGGGTGGGCTGCCCCTTCAGGCCCCACCTTTCCTTGGGTTTGTGGGTTTTGGAGATCTCCCCCTTAATCAGGCCTGACCCTTCCTAGATTTCTGTTCCAGGTGAGCAGCAGGCAGACATGTTTTTATTTTCTTTTTGATACTATGGTTCTTGCCAGGCAGGCGATTATGCCGCTGAGCTACGTCCTCAGCCAACATCTTTTTAAATGCGTGAAATTGTTGTAATGGAATCTACCATTGTAGCCAGGCAAGATGGGGCATGCCTGTGTACCCAGCACTTGGGGAGGCTGGGGCAGAAGGGTCATAAGATTGAGCCCAGCTTGGCCGCCTAGTGAACCCTGTCTCAAAAATGTGGAAAGCCTGGGATGCAGCTTGGCCTGAAGGTCCTGGGTCTCACGCAGGGTCTGGGACGTGCACAGCTCAGAGCAGTTTACGGTCTAGATCCAGCGTTGGCGTGTCACAGTGCTCCGGAGCCCAAGCCCCTGTGTCCCCAGCACCATGGCAGGAGTGCAGAGTCCACACGTGCAGCTTTGTGTCTCACAGAGAATTATTAAGACTATCCCGCTGAGAGGCCCTCGGGCCGCGTGCACAGTCTGCGTGCAAACCGAGGAGCTCTGGGCTTGCCCTGCCCCACCCCAGCACCTCGTCGAGACTCCTGTTTCCTGCTTGTCAAGTAGGACCATCCTGTTGTGACAGCCAGGCTGCAGGAACGAACAGTGCTGCCCTGTTCCTGGGTGCCAGGCCCTCCAGTGTACTTCCTTCCATTGTGGCCTCGTCAGGGACTGCCTGGTTATCCTAGGGGAGATTGTGTGTCTGGCAGGACGTCCGAGCCCCCCGCCAAGCGTGTTAGGTGGGCCTGGGCCCCGTGGGGGCCCCGAGTCCTAGCGCCTCATCCCTAGCCATCCACTGTGATGCGATGTGGGTCTCTGCCTGGACTCTCTACACTTGGTCTGCTTTGGCTTTGTCCACTTTGATCTGCTTCCGCCTGATCTCGTCTGGTTTACTGTGGTCTAGTTGAGTTCTCTGTGGTTTGATCTGGCTTGTTGTGGTCCGAACTTGTGCTGGCCAGCTTGAGCCAGTCAGTGGTTCAGGTGGGTCTTGTACGCTCCGAGTGTGCGGCTCTGTGTGATGTCAGCTGACCTTGTCCAGTCAGGCCACTGCATTGTGGCGCAGCGCGGTACAGTGCGGCCCCGGCCCTCCTCAGGCCTGTCCCTTGTCGCTGCAGCTACACCACCTGGTGAGCGACGACATCTGCCTGAAAGTGGCAGAGCTGTACCTGAACGAGAAGAAGCGCGGCGCAGCCGGTGGGAACCTGGCCTCACGCTGCGTGCGCGCCGCCCGCGAGACGAGCTACCAGTGGAGGGCAGAGCGCTGCATGGCCGACGAGAACTGCTTCAAGGTGAGCACTGTTGCCACTCCGTACCCAGGGGCCCGGGCGCTGGTGACATTGGCTTCAGCCTGTCCCCACCCTGCCCAGGTGATGTTCCTGCAGCGCAAGGGCCAGGTGATCATGACCATCGAGCTGCTTGACACCGAGGAGGCCCAGACCGAGGACCCCGTAGAGGTGCAGGTGGGCCTGCCTGTGACCGCCGCGCCCCATGCTCTCCCCTAGCACACTTGGCACTGAGTGTGTGCCAGGGTCCTCCCAGAGGTGCCCAGGGCTCTGCCGGTGCCATGCTGCATCCCGTCTGCCCAGCTTCCGCTGCCTCCCCACCCTTGGCACCAGCCTCCGGGTGTAGTGTGCATGTGCATGTGCATGCGTGGGTGCGCGTGTCATGTGTTCACATATGCATGTTGCTCAGTGAGGGGGCTGCGTGGTGTGGCCAGGTCACCGTATCACTCTGCTGCCTGCTGTGCACTGACGCTGCTTGCTGGGTGGAGGCCTGTCTTCCTTGGTGGCGATCTGTCCTGGCTCCATGACCTCCCTAGGGGCTCGAGCTCGCCAGGCACCCGAGCCAGGACAGGGACTCTGTCCTGCCTGGTGTCCTGTGCGCTGGGAGTGCTGGCCTAGGAGAGCGGCACGGTCGCCGCCTACACATAAGCTCCTTCTAGCCCAAGTCTTTGACGTAGCGGGAGCAGCCAGCTACAGTGGCCGCACCCCGCTCCTAGCACTCTGGAGACCGAGGCAGGCGGAGCCCAAAATAGAAATGAGGATAGAGCTCTGAGGGGGCTCATGGGTCCAGCCCCAGTAGCGGGAAAAGGTGGCTGCAGCAGCACATGATCCCCAAATCAAAGCCACCCAGGTGTGGGCTGTGCTTGCCATGAGTCGCCAAGCTGCCTGGGAGGGCTAGAGCTTGGGATCTTCCTGCCTCGGCCTCCCAGTGGTTGTACACAGCTGTGCTCCTGTGCCTGGCCTCTGTCTAAGCAGCGCCCGCCCCCTGTGAAGTCCCTTAGACCCCAAAGGACAGTGGGCGGCCCTTGGTCAGGCCTGTGCCACTGCCTGCAGCACAGCCGTGGGGCTGCTGCCTTCCCGTGCTCCGGGCGGGGTGCAGCCAGGCACCCAGCTAACGCACTCCACTGTGCCCTCCCCCAGCACCTGGCCCGCTACGTGGAGCAGTATGTGGGGACCGAGGGTGCCTCCGGCTCACCTACTGAGGGCTTCCTGCTGAAGCCCGTGTTCCTTCAGAGGTGAGGCGGGAGGGGCCCGAGGGTCGCGTGCCCTGCAAGGGTGGGCCACTCTGGTGGCCTGCCGGAGTGTTTCCTTCTTCTGTGCCCGGCCCAGGAATCTGCGCAAGTTCCGGCGCTGGCAATGTGAGCAGCTTCGAGCCCTGCGCGGTGAGGCCAAGGGGCCCTGGCGGCGGCTGGTGGGCGTGGAGAGCGCATGTGACGTGGACTGCCGCTTCAAGCTCAGCTCACACAGGATGGTGTTCGTGGTCAACTCCGAGGACTACATGTACCGCCGCGGCACGCTTGGCCGGGCCAGGCAGGTGCGCGGGGCTGGAGCTGCCTGGGCCTGGGGACCCTCGCCGTGCCCGCAGCCACCTGCCTGACTCCCTCCGCAGGTGCAGCCCCTGGTGCTGTTGCGCCACCACCAGCACTTTGGGGAGTGGCACAGCCGCTGGCTGGAGGACAACGTGACAGGTGAGGCGGCTGGGCTGGTGCAGGACTGGCTGATGGGTGAGGAGGACGAGGACATGGTGCCCTGCAAGACGCTGTGTGAGACTGCTACCGTGCACGGGCTGCCTGTGACCCGCTACCGCGTGCAGTACAGCCGCCGCCCCGCCTCCCCCTGAGCCTCGTGCTCCCCAGCGGGGGCTGTGCTGGGCCTGGTGGGGCCTGCAGCCTGGGGCTGAGTCTGGCCAGAGCCCAGGAGCCGAGCTGTGCCATGCCGTGCCGTGCCGTGCCAGGCTCGGTCAGAGCGGGGAGCTTGCGCTGATGCAGACGTTTATTTCTGTCGCACAAAGTGGGCACAGCCGGAGCAGAGGCCAGGCCCTGGCCTCCCTGCCTCTGCTGGGCCGCAGGTCTCTCAGGCACGCAAGGGAGGCCCGCCAGCTGCCACTGAGAGCCGGGGTGGTGGCCACGGGTGGTCGGCCCTGTGCTCACCCCTCCTGGCTGAGCCGTGCCAAACAGGGCAGCCGCAGCTTCCTACGTCACCTCAGACACCCTGCCTGTCCTGGGAAGTGGGGAGGCAGGGACACGGGTGACGCCAAGCCCCGCATGCTTCTCGGGTGCCCGTTCCTCTTGAGAATTTCTGTTCTGGCCTTGTCCCTTCGCAGCTGTTTTGAATGTAGTTTTACTTTTCTATTTATTTGCACATTAAAGTTAAAAGTTAAATATAAATGCAGAGCAGAGGCCTCAGTCCTTTCCTGGGAGGAAGCAACCACGCCTTAGTGCAAGTGCCCCAAGCCTGCCACAGGCCAGGCATCCCTGGCCCTGTACCCTGCGCCTTCGAGGCTGAGGAACTACGCTTTCCAGAATGTTCCTCTCCCCAGTCCTGTCTTCTGCAACGTTGCTTCCCAGTCTGTCCCATTCTGCCTCCGGGGACGTTCCTCCCAACTATGTGGTCCCAGGAGGAACTTTACCCCTGCACCCCAGCACTGTACTTGGGGAAGCAGTCTGGGCGTGGCGGCACACGTGGGTTACCACCCCTGCCCCCAAGGTGCAGTCCATGCCTACCCAGTGGCCATTTGCCTCCTGGGCAAGCACTCAGGGCTGCTGTAGTCGGGGCTCCTGTCCCAGCCCTGCCTCTCCCAGCAGGACAGGCTGGGCTACTGTCGGAGTGGACAGACCCTGCCCTAGGGACATGTCCTTGGCGTCTCCTGCCCCAGGAGGCAGTGTGAGGCTGCAGAGTGATTTTCGTCTGTGCCTGGCCCAGTAGATGGTGCCTGGGACCAAAGGGATTGCAATGCCGTGGAGAGAGTTCTGGAGTGGCTCTGGCCATCCTGGGGTGAGCCCTGATTTACCCCAGCACCTTACAGATAAAGATGTTGGGGCCAGGGAGATAGCTCCATGGCACAAACACCTGCCTGGCAAGTGCAAGGTCATGAGTTCAGACCCCGGTCCTGCCAAAAAAAAAAAAAAACCAACTAAAAAAAGATCTTCAGCTGGGGATGGTGACAAACCTTTGCAGTCCTAGCACTCAGGAGGCTGAGGCAGGAGGATTACTTCAAGTTTGAAGCCAGTCTGAGCTACATAGTTCAAGGCCAGCCTGGACAATGTGGCAAGACTGTCTCAAAAAGAGTAGAGGCAGATTTTCCAGAGCTACTCACAGCGGGCCTTTCTGGAGGGACAGTGCTAATGCCAGCAGTACGGGCTTGGGTGGGGTGGGGTGGGGTGGGATGGGATAGAGTGGACTCCAGTGTGACCCATAGAGGGCCAGGGCCTCTGTGGCGTCAGGAACCTTGGAAGGCCAGCCTTGTCACCTTTCTTCACATTCTAGTTTGCACAAGTCTCCATCAAATGCAGACATGGGAATGTACCTGTCATTCCAGGTGGGGAGGCTGAGGTGGAAGGACTCCGAGTTCACCTTAGCCAGACCCTGCCTCAGAAGAAAAAGGGCCTGGGTGGGGCCAGGTTGGAGGCCCTGGGTTTGCGTTGTGAGACACTGGCGGTGCTGACCGTCTGAACTGTTCCGCAGTGCAAGGTGGTGGTGAGGTTTGCAGGGTGTGGTGGGGGCACCAGCACACCCCGTGTCTGCGCAGCACTGCGCCCAGCCGAGTGGAGTGCAGGGGCCGTGGCCAGTGCGTGGCCTCCTCCTGTCCCTAGGCCACTGTGGCTGCAACCCACATCGATACTGCCTATGGCTCACTGCTCTGGAACACATTGGTTTCCTCCCTTTTTTTTTTTTAAGTTTATTTTATTTTTTAAACCTCATTTATTTGTGTTCTGGCCGGCTCAGCCTGCCTTGAAGGGGGGGGAGGGGCTGGCGCAGCATGTGGTGCTGGGGATCGAACCGCAGTCCCTGTGGCTGCCCAAGCTTGTCCAAGCAGGCGCTCTAGACCACTGAGCCATCTTGCTGGCCCCGGTTTCCTCCCTTTTCTGTTGGTACCAGTAATCGAACTTGGGACCTTGTGCCTACCAGGCTGTGCTGCTGAGCTAGAGCCCTGGCCCAGTTTCCTGGCTGCCCTTTTAAGAAGTAAACTAGTTGCTGTGGGAGGAAACCATGAAGCTGGCCTGGGGACAGCAGACTGGCCCTTCCCAGAACCAGCTGTGCTGGTCCCTGGGGTGACACCGCGGTCCCTTGGGTGGCCCCATCCTTATTTCACGTCTGTCCCTGGTGTCACGGTGCTGCCCAAGTCGGCCGGGCCAGACGGCTTCCTGTGCATCTTTCTAGCCTGGTTCTGACCTGGAAACCTTGTGTCTCAGCACAGCCACCACGAAGACCAAGCGCCCCACTGGTGTAGCTGGCCTCTGGTGACCGCAGTGCCACTCCCACCCTGGGGGGGTGCCCCAGCCACAGCCCTGGAGGGCCAAGGACAGCGCAGTCACTTCCTGGCGTCTCCTGTGTGTAGCTGCAGTGGGGCTGGAGCAGGAAACAGCCACTTGGGAACTCCGCCCTTAGGTTCTGACACCATTGGCCAGGCCTGGCCACTGGCCTGGGAAGTCCCAGTGGTCACCCAGGGGAGGACAGAGGGGCTCGAGAACATGTTCCGCCCTGCTGGGCCCGCGGGACATCACAAATCAGAGTGACCTGGCTGCCGACCCTGCAGGCTTGCTGGCCAGCAGCCTCCCTGTGGTATTGGGGGCCTGGCTCCAGTGCCCCACATTATCTCTCCACGGGGTCCGGAACCCAGGCCAGGGTGACGAGGCAGGAAGCCCTGGGCCACAAAGGAGCCACGCGGCAGCATGCGGGGGGCCTTGCTGTGGCTGCTGCTGCTGCTGGGACTTGGCCTGGTGGGCAGCGACTCAACCCCCAGCTCCTACGATGAGGACGATGGTGAGTGGCCGACCCCCACAGGTGGGTGAGGGGACCCCACCCGGGGAAGCATAGAGCTGTCCTCCCAGGGCATCATCTGGCTCCATCACACCCACCAGGGACCATGGCAAGTCCCAAGGGGCAGGTAGAGGGCTCCTCGAGGCCTGAGCTGCACTCTTCTCCCAGCAGCCAGCACCCTGGGTCCCTGGCCCAGGCTGGAGGTGGCGAGGACCCCACAGCAGGCAGCCCCGCGAAGCTTCCCAGGCCAGGCCTGTGCCAACGACAGCGACACGCTGGTGCTCACGGACAGCTCACAGGCACTGTTGCTGGGCTGGGTGCCCACGCAGCTAGTGCCTGCGCTGTACGTGCTGGCGCTAGCCATCGGGCTGCCGGCCAACGCGCTGGC
Organism: Capromys pilorides; assembly: GCA_004027915.1. NCBI lineage: Eukaryota > Metazoa > Chordata > Mammalia > Rodentia > Capromyidae > Capromys > Capromys pilorides. The sequence continues at coordinate 28,720 of PVKN010001300.1, read as the reverse complement.
GCTCTGGGTGCTGGTGATGCGTGGCCCGCGGCTGCCTGCCACCACGCTGCTCATGAACCTGGCGGCCGCTGACCTGCTGCTGGGCCTGGCGCTGCCGCCACGCCTAGCCTACCACATGCGTGGCCACCGCTGGCCTTTCGGAGAGGTGGCCTGCCGCGTGTCAACAGCCGCCCTCTATGGCCACATGTACAGCGCGGAGCTGCTGTTAGCTGCCATCAGCCTAGACCGCTACCTGGCCCTGGTGCACCCGCTGCGTGCCCGGGCCCTCCGCGGACACCGCCTGGCCACTGGGCTCTGTGTGGGCGCCTGGCTGGTGGCTGCTGCGCTGGCCACGCCCCTGACCCTGCAGCGGCAGACCTTCCGCCTGGCAGGCTCCGACCGCCTCCTGTGCCACGATGCCCTGCCGCTGGCTGCCCAGACCTCCTTCTGGCGGCCAGTGTTCATGTGCCTGGCTGTGGTCGGCTGCTTTCTGCCCTTGCTGCTCATGGTGCTGTGCCACGGGGCCACACTGTACGCGCTAGCGGCCGGTGGCTGGCGGCATGGCCATGCGCTGCGGCTCACAGCCCTCGTGCTGGCCTCCGCCGTGGCCTTCTTCATGCCCAGCAATGTGCTGCTGCTGCTACACTACTCAGACCCCAGCCCAGGCGCGTGGGGAGACCTGTATGGCATCTATATGCCTAGCCTGGCGCTCAGCACCCTCAACACCTGTGTGGACCCCTTCCTGTACTACTACGCATCCACTGAATTCAGGGACAAGGTGCAGGGGCAGCTGTGTCGCCAACCAGCAGCAGGCACCACTTCCCAGGGGTCCCAGGAAGTGGGTGGCTCGGGCGCTGGCACCAGCTCCTCCCAGCTCTGAAGGCCCCCCGGGGTGGTGGGAGGGCAGGGCGAATACCCCATCACATTCACCCATGAAACACTGCCATCCCAGGTCAGCTGGGCACAGTGGCAATGTCACCACGGGGCTGGAGCGAGGCAGCTGTAGCTCCTGCCATGAGGATGCTGGCGAGGGGCAGATTCTCTCGGGAGCTGTGGGTCTCACGACAGCCCGGGCCTGAGGGTGCAGCGGCAAGGTCCAGACCGCACGGCTGGAGCCATGTCTTGGCCCCAAGCCCAAGTCTCCGTCCAGTGAAGCGGAGCTTTCTCCTGGGAACGTCAGCCGACGGGCAGTCCTGCTCCTCTCCTGGGCCCCGGCACCAGCCCATCCTGTTGCCCACACCCTGAAGGAACCCGGCCCTACCCACATGAGTGACAGTGGGCCACGGCCCCCAACCCCTCCTACTGCCTGTTCTGTCTGCTCCATGCAGAGGGACTGGGGCCCCTGGGCTGAGCTCACTGTAGTCACTACATTTAAATTAAAGCTGTGTTACAGTGTGACACTGAGTCCTGCTTCTCACGGGGACAGGGAATCGTTGGTACCCAGACAGGTGCAGTTGCAGGAGGGGGAGGGGGCAGGAACGTGCTGCGGAGTGCATGGGGAGGGGTTCCCCGGTACAGTGGATGCAGAGGCCTTAGAGCTCAGCATTCCTCCTATGGGTGAGCAGGGACAGTTGGGAGGGACGCTGACAGCTCCCTGATAGGGTTTACCCGAACCCCTCAGGTGCCCGGAGTCCTTTCTGCCCCTGCTGCCCACTGGGAGGCACCAGCCCCCTTTGTGTTGAGACAGATCTTACCAAGCTGCCCCGGCTGGCCTTGAACTGCAGACTGCTCAGGGTTAGGCTTGCAGCGATCTCACCCCTACGCTCTCACGCCCAAGGGGTAACCGTAAGCCCTGCCGCAGCTGTGGTCCCGCCCCTGCCCAGGTCTCGGCTTTGCCCCCCAGGCACATGCAGCACAAAGGCACCACGGGGACATTTGTCTCCGTGCCCCACCCCACCCACGGGGTCCCAGTGGGCTCAAGTCTCCGGCCCTTTATAATCCAGCAGCCCTGTACCTCGTGGCCGACCAGGCCCTATGGGGATGCCAGGTTGTGCCCCGGTGCCTGCCTCTTCCTGCCAGGCAGGAGCTGGCAGGTCTTGCTAAGTGCCACCCCATCCGAGCAGGACCCTTCCCTGGGCACATGGAACCTGTGGCCCTCAGGGCTGTAGTGGGTACCGCCTGCCTCTGCGCAGCAGGACGCGGAGCCGAGGCCTGGTGTGATCCCTCGCTGCGACTGCACACAAGCTGCATGCCCGGGGGCAGGGCTGGGTCTGGGGGGCTCTGGGTCAACCTGTGCTGACCAGAGAGTGGCCTTACCCAGGTATGGTGGGAGGCCTGTGGTGCCCAAGAAGCTGCCCACCACTGGGATGGCCTCAGAAGCCATCACCAGGGCAGTGGAATGCCCTCTGGCCTTCATCACAGCTGCGCTGGGCGCCTGCATTTCTAGGCCCCCCAGGCACATGCAGTGTGGGCCAAGATACACTTTACCAACTAGCTTCAGGGTTTGTGCCACAAGCAAATTTGGGCCAAAATGATGGCCTGTGAGTACAGAAGCACCTCAGGTCTGGCCAGGGTCCCAAAGTGCAAACCTTAACAGGGTGCCTACAGCCAGGCGACTGAGCTGGGACCCAACCTGAGGGCACTTGTAGAGCTAGTCATCAGAGGTGGCCTGTGTGGCCTGCCACACAGAACCCTGACCTAGCCTGGGGCTCCTGGTGAGGCCAGCAGAGGGCAGATGGCACATGTGGGGTGACACTGGACCAGGAGCAGGCTGGTCAGCAGCAGTGGCTGAGGGTGGGCGCTGCCTCTGCTGTGGCCACGGCGCACAGCCCGTGTCCCCGTGACTTGGCGCCCCACCATCCCCCAGGTGTCATGCACACCTCCCCGCAGTCCCTCCCAGGGAGAACATAGACTCTGACCCACGAGTTTTTGTTTTGCTTATTTATTCATTTACTTATTACAGAACTGGTGGTCGAACTCAGGACCTTGCACTTGCCAGGCAGGCACCTGTGCCCCTGAGCTATCTCCCCAGCCCCATAAGTTTGTTTTAAATAAGAAAGACACAGCCAAGCTGTGGCCAGATCCTCTCTGGTATCCCCCATGCCATAGGAACTGCGCAGCCAGAGCCTTGGGGGCTGGAGACGCGCAGTGGTGTCCATGAAGGGTTCCGCCTTAGCTGGCCCCGAGGGTCCCCATGGGGCTGAAGTACCAGTTACAGGCAGCCTCAGCACCCCGGGAGCGCTCCCAGGCCTCCTGGCTGCCGAGCGCCGCCTCCTTGCTGGCCTCGGCCGACAGCTGCAGCACCTGCGCAAAGCTCCTGCGGGGACAGGGAGGTGAGGGAGGAGGCCCGTGCGGCACGGGGACTGGGCACCACCCGCTTGGGAGGCTGAAGCTACTCAGCGAGAAGGCCCCGAGCCGGCCCCGGCACACGCACACCCACACACCATGCAGCTAGGAAAGCACGGTGCATGGAGGTGCTCGGGACACCTGCTCTGGTGGCGACCTGGTGCAGTGAGGCTTGCCAGTCAACACCCCACCCTGCATAGCGGCAGTCACCTCCGAAGCTCGAAGTCCTTCTGCGTGGTGGCGTCCCTGAGCTCGGCCAGCAGGGCCAGCACCTGTCCCGGTTCCTCAGAGCCGCTGAGGCCCAGCTCGGCCAGCAGATGCTGGGTGGTGGTCAGCTCGGCCTGCAGACGGTCTGGGGAGGCCAAGGCATCCGTCAGGCTCAGGGGCTGATTGCCCATAGGCCCAAGGCAGCCACCAGGCCCCCTCCCTGTGGCCCCATCGCCTGGGCTCCGGCATACACGTGATGGCCCTGCACCTACCAAGCAGCTGCCAGCCACCGCACTCCAGATAGATGGCATTCACGGGCAGCTCGTGCCGGGTGGTGTCCAGGGCTGTGGCCAGTGTCCCATAGTGCTCCTGGAAGCGCCTGGCCACTGCTTCGAAGGGGTGCAGGGCCTCCATCTGCAGGAGGAACCTGGTGAACCCAGCCCGTGCAGGCCTAGGAGGCCGTGCCTGGAGCTGCCACACCCTGCTCCCTGGACCCAAAGCTCCTGAAAGCAGAGGCAGTCCCCACAGCCAGGTATGCATGGTGCCCACTGGGTGGCGACTGGGGTGGGACACCAGGCAGCCCTGCCCCCACAGCCTGTGCCTGAACATCGCCCCAGGCCATGGTCAACATGGCCTCTGCTCAGGTCTGTGGGGACAGAGCTGGAGGCCTGGTCGCCACGCCCACATACAGGTGCTGACACTGTCGGCGTCTCGCCACAGTGCCATGTGCCAACTCTAGGCGGGGTGGGTGCAGCTGGGCTCCTGATACCAAGAGGAAGTGGGACAGTGGCCACACCTGCAGCCCAGCGCTCTGGAGGCTGAGGCAGGATGATCACAAGCTCAAGCCGTGGCACCTGAGAGTACCCCTCTCAGATAAAGCCCGCACGCCAGCAGGGACCTAGCCTTGGGCACGGGGCCTCGGCACGGCGCACACTAACCAAGCCAAGGCCACCGCCACCACGAGAGCCGCACCGACCTGGGCATCGAGCACGCCTGCTAGCTCCCGGTGCCTCTGCCACAGCAGCCGCTCACGCCGTAGCTCGTGCACCCTGCGCTGCAGCTGGGCCCGCTCCCGGCACACGGCCAGCAGGCTCCGCTCCGCGCTCTCCTCCAGCCCGGCCAGCCCGCTCTCCATCTGCTGGGGTGAGGAGGGAGCTCAGGCCGTGTGCACGGGGCCCCTTTCCCGCACGCCCAGGGCCAGCGCTGCATCACCTTCGCCGTCAGCAGGGTCAGCAGTAACGTTTGGGAAGCCATCGCTTCCATCACTTCTGGGAGATCCTGTAAGAGAAGCAGCACCCGGGAGACCAAAGCCCGAAGACTGGGGCTACAGCCCCATCGCTCTTACGATTTGTCCTTAGTCTTTTTGAGACAGGGTCTCGCTATGCAGTTCAGGCTGGCCTTGAGCTCACTTTTACAGCCTAGGCTGGTCTCGAACTCGCACCGATCCTCCTGCCTCAGCCTCCCCAGCACTGGGATCACAAGCGCGCACCACCACGCCACTTCAGCGCCTGAGGTCCTTCTGCACGGACCAGTGTGCAGTGCTAGGGACAGAACCTAGGTCCTCACGCTTGCCAGGCAGGCGCTCAGATCACCCAGCTAGTTCCCCAGTCCTACGATTTTTATTTTGAGCTGGGGTCTTGCTGAGCCACTAACCGCCTGGGGCTGATTCCAAATTTTGGATTCTCCTGCCTCAGCCTGAGCCTAATGTACCACACCACACCACACCACACCAGGCTGCACCAAGCCAGAGGTGCCCCACCTGGCCTCTAGCCCTGTGCGCCGTGACATGGGGACAGGTCTCCCAGTGAGCAGGCCGGTGAGGCCCAGAGTCCTCCTGCCATGCTTACTGGGCTCTTCCTGTGCAAGGTTGTGAAGGATGTCGCCTTGGGTTTCCGTGACAGTGTCTTCTCCAGCTGTGGCGTCTTCCCAACTGCGCTTCTGTCTGCAGCAGAGAAAGGAGGGCACAGGCCACCCTGAGACCTACAGCCCGGCGCTCTCAGCACGGAGGGGCACGGCAGGTGCTCTCATGCCCACGGCTACCTGGGCGTGGGCCTCACTGCTGCCCCCCAGCCAGGCAGGTGCAGATCCCGCCCAGCACCAGCGGGGCTTCCACCACGTGCTCATTTGTGAGCACCCTGACAGCCCAAGGCAGCCTTACCGTTGATGGCCGAGAGGTCCAGGTCCGGCGGCGCAGTGCCATGCCCCTCCAGCAAGGTGGACTGCAGATTGCCCTGGCCCACAACGCTGCCATCTGCACCCAGACAAGAGTCGGTGTGGGACCCCAGGTCTGCACGCACCAGCGTGAACATTCCGCCCTGGCTGGGGCATCTGACTATTCACATGAAGCAGGGCCCGCTAGCACGCTGGCCTGGAGACACTGGGTCACCAGGGGCCACCTGTACCCCGGACCTCCAGGAGGAGGTGGGGCTTGGACGCAGCCCAGGGCTCTCACGCACCTGCGGCCTTGGGCGGCTGACCTGGTCTCCTCGCAGCGTCTGTCACTTTCCTGCCAGCTCTGGTATCCGTAGCAGGGGCCTGTCATGGACATACGACACTCAGGGAGCAGACCTGCCTGCAGGCACCCGGCCATGCCGCCTGCCTATCCTTCATGGCAGGACGGACCCGGAGGCTTCCTGTCATCCCACGCATGGGACAAGCACATTCTGTCTTGCTGGCACCGACTGTCCCAGGACGCAGAAGCCGCCTGAACCACGGTTTGGACAGTGCTTTTGAGAGCACTGCCGGTCTCCTGCAGGACTGACCTGGGCAGGTGGAAGGAGGCCGTTCTTCCAGCCACCCCACTCCCGCATAGAGGGCTGGGCAGTGGACACCCCTGCCCACCCCCTGGGCCTCAGTACCCCAGATGGAGCCACGGCCCAGCCCAGCCCCTCACCTTTCTGGCTGCCTTCCTCTCATACTGCAGGTAGCGTGACTCCACCATTCTCCCACCTGGCTCAGAAACCAAACCAACAAAACACACTTGATGACAAGAAAACAAATGTGTGGCGATACCGGGCCCTGAGCCCAGGGCCTTCTTACCAAACTACACCCCATCTCTTTTTAATTTAGTTTTTTTTTTTTTTAATTTTATTTATTTATTTATTTGTTTGCTTGTTGTGTTTGTTTCTTTATTCATTTTGTGGCTGGCTCAGCCTGCCCTGGTGGTGGCGCTGGCGCAGCATGTGGTGCGGGGATCGAACTGCAGTCCCCGCAGTTGCCTGAGCCCTCCAAGCAGGCGCTTTAGACCACTGAACCATCTCGCCGGCCCTTAATTTAGTTTTGACACAAGGTCTACGTTGCTAAGTGGTCCAGTCTGGGCTCCCTCTAGTGGTCCTCCTGCCTCAGCCTCCCTGAGAGGACAGGCTTGCGCGCCACCTACCCAACAAGATCGCTTTTTTGTGGGGGCCTAATGCGCTCACCTTGTGCTCTTTTTCCTCTGACCCTGGAGCTGCCGGGGGTGCTGGGCCCAGCCACAGAGGGCTTCCTGGAAGAGAGCCGAGGGCTTGTTCCCTGGTGTACAACTGACAGGGATGGCAGCGTCGGTGCGGCAGCTCGTCCCGGGGACAGCCTCAGGAGGCCAGGCCGTCTCCCCAGGAAGAGCAGCAGCCCTGTGCCATGGCCCTGGAGACAGCTCCAAAGAGATGCAACCTTCCACAGAGCGACCGCCTGAGGTTCAGGGTGCGCTGCGGCTCCTTGGCCGCACAGCCGCACTTCTCAGGACCGATGGGGAGGGCAGGAAGATGCTGCAGGGTTCCCAGGGTCAGGACCGTCCCAGGCTACCCTCCCCTACCCAGCCCTCGGATTAAGGGGCTAGTTTTGGAGTTGGAAGCTTTGTTGCCAATGCCTGGGCGGCTTGGCCTGGGGCCGGCCTGGTGACACTGATGTCCTCTGAGTGGCAGGGATGGAGCAACAGACAGCACTTTCTCTAGGAGCTGAGACTCCAGAGGTCACAACAGAGGGGCTACTGGCACAGGGAGGGGACCTCGGGTGGACTCAGCAGCCCACATTGTTCAGTGACCTTTACGTGGCTGGAAGAATAGAGGGGCAAGCTGGCTGTGATGGTGCACGCCTATAATCCCGGTGCTCAGGAGGCTGAAGCAGGAGGATCACAGCTAAATCAAGGCCAACTTGTCTCAAGAAAATAAAGCAAAAAGAAAAGATACTTGCTGGTGTCAAAGATCACTCAGTGGCGGCACAGGCCTGTAATCCCAGCACTTGGGAGGCTGAGGCAGGAGGATCCATGAGTTCGAGACCAGCCTGGGCTACAAAAGTGAGCTCCTCCAGTCCAGCCTGAACTGCATAGTGAGGCCCTGTCTCAAAAAGACACACACACTCCCCCCCCCCTCCCATTCAGAAAGTGGTCCAGGTATAGAGCCCAATTGCATAGCAAAGGAAGGGGCCTGGCTGCCGTGGCAGGGTGACATGGCAGGGTGATGGTTCCAGGCCCTGCCGTGCCACACACAGGGCTAAGACTCTGGGAGCAGGACACAGGCTGGGCCTTCGTAAGCTGGGCATTGACTGCTAGAGAGCAACCTGTCATGCTCAGGTTTTAAGAATTTAAAAATAGACCACTTGGAGCCTGATGTAACAGGAAAGGACCCAGAGACAGGCCTGGCTGACTAATCCGCTTCAGCCTTCCGGGATGATGCCAGGGTTTCAGCTCGCCAGGCTGGAGGCGGGAGGCAGGGCTCCAAGAGAAGCCAGAGGCCTGAGGGAGGCTGAGGCAGAGATAAGCCTCAGGGAAATACTAAAGCCCTCCCTCCAGCCAGTACCAGAGGCTGAGGCAGGAGGACTGCCTGCAGTTCAGGGCCAGCCTGGGCGACACAGCAAGACCCGGTCTTCAAAACACCAAAACCAAACCGAGTAAAAACCTAAAAATACCTGTTATGCGCACATGCAAGTACCCTGGGCTTTCTAAAGGCAAGACAAGGGGCCGGTGAGATGGTTCAGTGGTCTAAAGCGCCTGCTTAGGAGGGCTCAGGCAACTGCGGGGACTGCAGTTCGATCCCCGGCACCACATGCTGCGCCAGCGCCACCACCAGGGCAGGCTGAGCCAGCCACAAAATAAATAAATAAAGAAACAAACAAACACAACAACAAGCAAACAAATAAATAAGTAAATAAAAAATTAAAAAAAAAAATAAAGGCAAGACGAGGTGACGGATTTGGTTCTCCTAAGGGTGACTTGCAGACCAACTCTGCTATCAAGAGCTATCTACTTTGCGTAAAAACAAAAACTTACGCCTGAGGACAACTTCAGCCTCCTGTAGGTCTGTCAGTTACGCTAAGCTTAACCTGTAACCTTTGAGATGAACAAGAGTCCTACTAGCTTATCATTTGGAGATTTCCTGGCTTACCCTAAGAGCGATGCTTTACGTAAGACCAACTCATTGCACTTCTAGAAAAGCGTCTTTTATTCTGCCACAACAATTCAGAGCTGAGACTTTATCCAGCCCATCAATGTTTATTTACATGGTGTAATGCCCACAGTTTCTTGAGACAATCTTGTCTAATCCACGGTGGCCTAGAATTCAGGATTTTTTTTTTTTTTTTTTGCGGGACTGGGTCGAACTCACGACCTTGTACTTGCCAGGCAAGAAAAGGATTTTTTTTGCCTTGCTCAGGCTACCTTAAGGGCTGGTCTGGTGCGGCATGTAGAGCTGGGGATCGAACCGATGTCTCCTGCACCTGAGTTTACTCAAGAAGGCGCTTTAAACAGCTGAACTAACCAACAAGCCCTGAATTCAGGATATTTACAAACCAGCGTCCTTCGAGATCAACTGCTTTCCCAAGCTCCCGAGCCTGGGGTACTCCACGTATCACCACCCACGTCTCCCTTCAGCTCAGAAAGCGCGGAAACGCCTCGGCAAAGCAGCTCACAGGTGGGAAAGGGAAGCTGCTGTCGCCGGCCGCAGGGCGGGACTTGATGGGCTGTCTGTCCGGCTACTCCCCGCCCCTGTCCTCCCTGCGCTCCCGCTGGCGACCTGAGGAATCAAGAGGCTGCTGCATTTCCGAAACCTTTGCTTTCCACCCAGGGTGTCCCCCTAGTTGCTGAGGAACGACACTCGGTGTGGCCGAGACCCGAGAAGTAGACGACACTCGCTGAACCCGGAGAGCCTACTAAGCGCCCCACTTCTTTCTCCTTTCTGCACTATTCTCCGCGCGCCTGCAGAGTCCACTCTAAGTGGGGAGCACGAAACATGCAGTGGGAAAAGGAAAAGGCATGCGACGGTGGGTGCCGTCACTCCAAGGTCGCCAACGCCACTGCTGCACGCTAACACCTCCCCGGGTGCATCCCGGGCCCAATCACTAGCTCTGGACTCGAACTCCCGGTCGAGTCTTGAGCATGCGCAGACGCCGCAGGGAGCCGGGCCCAAACAAACGCGCTATTCCCAGAGGGTCGGGTCCTGGACTTGCTCCAAAGATCCCTATCCCTCAACTTTCTGTTGGCGAGCCGCAGCGCTCGCCAAGGCCACCCCCGTGGTCTCCACAAACCCACAACTTGGGGCCTCTACTCACCCTGCGCCGGGCCCCGAGGAGTCCGCCATTTCCCGCCTTCCACTCAAAGGCCCAGCGCAGCACGTTTGACCCAGCCCCCGCGCCGCAGGTCAGACCTACTGGTGAAGTCACAGGAGGGGTGGCCGCGGGGCGTGGCGCGCCGACACAGTATGGAGCGGACGTCGCGCGAGCAGAGAACCCCTCTCCTTTCTTCATGTTTGGTATCGCCCACAAGCTGAGGGAGGCGGGGGCCGCGAGCTGGGAGGAAGGGGCGGGGCTTTGCGGCGCCCCGCCCCATCGCCGCGGGGAGTCACGCTCTTAGGCCCCGCCCCTCCGGAACCCGGAAGTGGGCGCGCGCTGGGCAGCGGCGGGTGCGGCGGGGCGGAGCGCGGCGGCCGGGCAGCGGCGGGGCAGCGGCAGCGGCGGCGGGCGGGCTGGCGGGGGTCCGAGCGAGGATCCCGCCCGGGACCCGTTGCCCGCGGCGGCCGAGGCCCAGGTGAGCCCGGGGAAGCCTTTGGGGGCGCTCAATCTGAAGGGGCGGGTTGTGGAGGGCAAGGACAGACTGAGGGTCTCGTGGGGGTGCGGTGGCGGGGGTCGAGGGGCGGGCCGAGCCCGAGAGAGCCGGAGAGGTGGTGAGGGAGCGGGCAGAGGGAGGCGCTACCCGGCCGGCGGGGCGGGCGGGCCGGCGGGCGGGGAGCGCAGGCTGCGTCGGCCGAGGAGGACGTGGCTTGGGTGGCGTTAGGGGGTCGCAGAAAGCGGGGCTGGGGCCCAAGGAGCGCTGCTGAAGCCCTGCCGTGAGGTACTGCTAGCGACAGGGTCGGAAACAGGCCCGTGGCGTCCCATGAGGGAGAGGCTCGGAACCCACTGATGTGGCAAGCGGCTGTTGGGAAGGGGGAAGCGGGGGTGTGTGGGAAGAAAACGGGGACCGAGGAGGCGAGGGTGGCCTGGCCTGGTGTGGATGTTGGGATGCAGACCCTGAAGATCTCCGTTTCTCTTCATTCACCTTCCGTACTGCACCCCCAGTGGATGCCTGGAGCCCCTCCGGGTGTCTCTTGCCTCGACTTGGAAACTCGTCAGCGCTCTAGGCGCTCAAGACGGGAGTAGGTGGATTCTGGGGTTTCAGAGTTCGAGAAAGGAGCATGCGGGCCTCGAGGTGTGTTTAAGAGGGGAAAGAGGGATACTGCCATCGCTGCAGCCTCCATCCTTGGACTTAAATGGGTAAAACGACACACAGGAAGTGTGTTCCCCGGTAGTGGCGGCTGTGAGCTCAGCCTTCACAGCTTTCGCAGGGCCAGGCCGCCGTGTGCCCACCTTCTTTCTGGGGCTCCTAGAAGGCCAAGGATCTTGAATAGGCTGCTCCTCTTCCCCTGTGGCTAGTGTTGCCGTGGGTGAGAACGTCACCGAGGGTCCCACTCTTCCCTTCCCCAGTTGTGTTTTGGTTTTGGAGTCTGCCGTCCTCAGGTGGATGTCCCTGAGGCAGCTGAGGACTGTCACAGGTTGGGCTCTTTGTCTGCTATGGTGAGGGGCTGCAGCTGGTGTGTGTGTGGGTGATTGGCACCGATGCGTCCCCTTCCTCACTGAGGGGACCCTTATCTGTGATCTGTTAGAAAGGGGGCAGAGCTTATCGAGGACATGAGTCTCAATCCTTTCAGTGTATAAGAAAGCCTTAGGTGAGCACCCCAGTTCCTTTCTATAATGTTCTGCTTCGGGAGGCAAGGCTCAAAGTCTTGCTTGCCCAGGGACACACAATTACAGCCCAGCCTTGCCTGTTGCAGACATTGTCTGTGGGGGCTGCTTTGGCCCAGATACCCCAGTGGCCAGGATGGATTTGCCCCATCTTGGGGTCTCATGGAGGCCACCTTCCTGCACCAGAGCACTGCCCAGTAGGGTCTCTCGAGGAGAGAAGCTGGGGTTGCCAGGGCTCAGCCTCGGACATATCACTCCACTGGTCGTTCACCCTCAAGAGGATGGGATCAGTGGGATCAGCGTTTTCCAGCCCAATCCCTCTTATTAACTTTGCCGACTGCAGGGCCCGCCCTGCCCTCCAAGTCCTGCGCACCTGGCTCTTAAATTCCACTCCAGCCATTCTGCCGGGTTTCCCCCTGCAGTGCTGGGCCAGGCACCCAGGGCCTTCCTCACACCTGCCAGGCAAGGGTGCGGCTCGATGGTGAGCACCGTGCATCTGTCCCCAGGGCCAGAGCCAGGCATCCCTAGGCAGGATGTCCTCGCACTCAGGCTGGTTCCCAGGCACCAGGTGGGTGCTTGGGAATCACCCTGCCTTGTGATTAAGGGGTCCGTTTCCCTTCCTCAGCAGGGCATGCTAACGGGCCACTTCCCTTTCAGTTTTGCTGGATGGGCCTGTGCTCGTGGTGCGGAGCATGTGGCTGGCCTTGTCCCCTGGAGGAGGGGCACCTGGTATCCCCCGTGGAGCACATGGTGCTTCGATTGGGTGTCAGAGGTGGCATAGGGTGTCCCTTGGACAGAACTAGGGATGAGCCTCCAGGGCCTGGAGGAATTGAGCAGGTTTCCCGGAAGCAGAGTGGCTGCACTGAGCTGGAGGCTGCGTAGGAGGAAGATGGGTTTGTGCGAGTGGATCCCACGGACGCCCCCTCAGCGAGGGCCTGGACCAGCTGCTTGGATTTCTCCTGGCTCTCAGACTCTGCCAACCACCAGCCAGAGAGTTCTCATCCCCGGTTCCTCGAGGCAGGCAGGCCTCAGCAGGTGACAGCTTTGGAAATTTGTCCCTGGGCTTTGGAGCACGTAAAGTTGGTGCGGAACTTCTCAGCTGTGCCACTGCATTGTGAGCACCTGGACCATCCCTTGCTCCTGCCGCTCAGTGCTCTGGGTGAGGCTGATCTAAGCTGTGGGTCCCCAGCCTCGGTGGGCCACGTTGGCTGTGCCAGGCTGCTTCTGAGGGCGGGACAGGGATCCCAGTGTGGTTTGCAGTCATTTCTTAATCGGCAGGTCAGTTATCTTTTAGCCTGCTTGCCTGCCTGCCTGCCTGCTTGCTTGCTTTATTTGTTTGTTTGTTTATTTATTTATTTATTTATTTATGCTATGGCCAGCTCAGCCTGTCCTAGGGGTGGGGCTGGCACAGCATGTGGTGCCACGGATCTAACCTTGGTCCCTGTGGTTGCCCAAGCTTTCCTAAGCTTTAGACCACTGGGTCATCTCGCTGGCCGAGCAGGTATAATAAAGGAGGAGCTGTTAGGCCTGGGAGTGAGGAGGCTTTGACTCCCAGGATAGGTGGAAGGAGTGGCAGGGACAGCAGGGAACCATGGGGGCCATTGTCTTTTGCTTCTTTGTGTCACGGGAGACCTGGATTTCTGAAGGCCCTGTCCCTATCTGGGAACAAACTGTTGGTTTTTTGTGAGATTAGAGATACTAGGTTTTGGCCTCAAAAACGGCTTTGCAAGTTGGCCCAGATGAAGGTGGCTTTTGTCAGCGTGTTATCTCTGGCGTGCCTCGCCTGTCATTCCCAAGTGCCCCTTGCTATGCTCCTCCGCCTGTCCTCCACACTGGCGTTACTCCTCCTCAAGCTAGGGCACAGGCATCCCAGGGCTGGGGACTAACGGCCCCTCCTGGGTGCTGCCCCGGGCCCCAGCCGCCAGACCCACCGAGCCAAGCCGCTTCTGCTTGGCCACCCGTCAGCGGCAAGAGTGACCTCCCCACTGAGAGGAGAACAAGACAGGCCTTCCCTTCTGCCCCTGCCGCCATCCGGGAGGCAGAACAAAGGCCCCTGTCTCATTTGCTGGGTCACTGTTGCCGCCACTGCTGGGCCAGTCATGGTCCCCCTCGGGCCAGGAAAGAGCCCCCACACGGGCATGTTCCCCAAGCAGCCCCCCTCCCCCCATGAGGCATGCAGCAGTGATTCAGGGGTTCAGCCCAGGCTCATCAGGTTGTGAGTGAGCTGTTCTCCTGTGACTCATGTGCGTGGCTCAGCTCTGCCCCTCCTGGTGGTGGTAGGTGTGCGCAGAGCACTGTGGGGGATGGCTCGTGACCCCGTGTCTGCCAGCGCTGCTGAGGCACAGTGCCGCAAACAGGTGCCCCATTGTTCAGGGCTGGGCTCAGAGGTCAGGATGCTGAGCCTGGGAGGCGCCCTGGCCCTCAGGGCGGCCATCATCGCCCTGTGTGTGGGTGTCATGGTGGAGATGGCCCTGGTCTCCTCTGTGTCTGGTTTCTTTTTAGCAGGAAGTGTGTCGCAGGATGTAGGGTGCTCTGAGGACCATGGCTGGCTTCTCCCACTGGGGGGGCCCTTGACTCTATAGGCCTCTGGGGACAGTAAGGAGCTAGGAGAGAAGGGGTCCATCCTGGGCTGGCACATTGCAGGCATGTCCATGGTTGTGTCAGCTGTGGAAGGTCCCTGTTGGGGAATTTTCTGGATCTCGGCTCATAGGTTCAGGGTGACTCAAGAGGGCAGGGACCCACCCAGAGAGGCAGATCTCTTGGGAATTTATGGGGTGGGAGCCCTGGGGAAACGTAAAAGTGGATGTCTTTCGGAGTCCCCGTTCTCAGCATTGCCACGGTCATCAGGAAGGAACACCCCAGAGCAGCTCTGGGGGACAGAATGGGAGATGCTCCTGGAAGTCCTGGCATCCTCGCCAGAGGGAATGTCGCCTGGGAGCTGGTTGGTGTCTGCCAGGGATGTTCTCATCTACACCAGGGTCAGACCCACAGGCTGGGCAGCTGCGGGTGGGAGTCGTGAAGGTCCCGACAGGCAGCAAGGCCGGCTGCAGGAAGGAATGGGGTGATGGAATCCCCGGCAGCCACCATGTGGGCCACACCATGGCTGGGGCTCACCGGGGTCCCCCGCACCACCAGATGCGATCTCTCCATGTGGCATCCTGTAGCCCGGGGCCCCGAGTATAGTGATCCTTGCCTTGCTATCTAAGGTGGGGTTCTCAGGCTCAATGTCAGTAATGCTGGGGCCAAATCCTGGACAACACATGATGGGAGCTTGTTTGGCCCTGAGCTCATGTGAGCTCAGTCTTCTAGGGACATGGGTGTCTCTGGGAGGAGGGACACAGGTCCTGTGTGACTCCTGACCCATTTATGCCAGGGGCTGGTTTGGGGGTGTAGGTGTCTGTAGTGGACTCAGGTCCCAACCCAGAGTAGCGAGGAGGTAGTGAATGGTGTCTGCACCCAGGGGCAAGAGACCTTCTCTCCGCTGGTCCGCACTTGCAGCCCGTCTGTGAGCTGGCCGTGTCTCCCAGCATGGGGTGCCCGGTGGAGTGCACTGCTCCTAGGCTATGTCCCAGTCCTGCAGCGAAGGAAAGGAAAGAAGCCAGGAGGTGGCTTGTGGTGGGAGTTGGCGCGTGAGCTGTGTGCGCCGGTGGACCTGTGGCCTGCACTCAGCACTGAGCGGCTCCTCAGCCCTGGCGGCCTCCTCACTGACCAGCTCACCCACTGGCTGCTGGCCTGGCTGGGCCTTGAACCTGGGGCCTTCACGCTGAGCTGCCCTTTTTTAAGTCCCATTTTTCACTTTGAGACAGAGTGTTGCCTAGGCAGGACTTGAACTTGCAGTCCTCCTGCCTCAGCCTTCCAGGGTGCTGGGTTGACAAAGAATTTGATATTTAGCCTGGGCTCCATTCCCCAGATAGCTACCGATGACTCTGACATATTCCAAAGTCTGTAAAGATCTGGAGCCCTAAGCCCTTGGGTCTGAGGTTAGGCTAGGAATGCTCAGCCTGCAGTGGCTCCATAAGGCTGTGTCTTGGCTGGAAGCACAGGGTGTTGCTGCCAGAAGGTCCCTAGGACCTTGTGGCAGAGACACGGGGCTCTGTCTGACTGTAGCTTCTGGCCGTCCTCTTACATCACCTGTAAAGGTCACAAGGTCTCTGCTCACCTGCTGCGCAGTGCCCCCACGCAGAGCCCTAGTGTTGGTCACTTGCTCGCGATGATGTCGTGGCGTCCCCTCCCAGGACCTCCCTCCATTGCCAGCCACGCCGGCCCCATTTCCCTCTCTGGCCACTGTCCCCAGGTCCTAGTGCACCCTGCTTCCCCAGGGGCCGCTGTGTCTCCAAGCACTCTGCCCCTCTTGCTCCTTAGCATGCCCCATCCTCCTGGGCCCCACCTCTTGGATACCAGTGGCTCCCCCACCCCAGACTGACAACCGGGAATATGAGGCTGCTGGGCTCATTCTGCGGGTCACTAAGCCGATTTGTGTTCTGTCCTGTGGACTGTCATGGGTCCTTTTTGTGTGTAGTGACCCAGGGTGTGGACCGGAGGGACATTCAGTGACCAGAGGCAGATAGATGACAGCCTCTTGGGGACACAAGGTTGGGCGAGGCACACGCCCTGTGGGGCCGGGTGTCCTGAGGTGACCGCAGGAGCATGTGGCCTTGGGACGCAGGTTCCGGGCCCCTGGGCTGTTGATGGCTGTTGGCTGTGTCTGCTGCTGGGTACTGGAAAGGGGTCCTGAGCAGGTGGTGATGTGGGCTGGGTGCCCCCCACCTCCCCACAGGAGCCCTCATGCATCTTCTCCCTCCCCGGGACTCCAGGCCGCCCCATCTCTGCTGCCATTGCCATCTTCTCCTTGCTGTCCTCCAGCACCACAGACCGGTTCCAGGCACGGTCACTTGCTGAGATTATGGCTGGCCTTGGACTTGCAGGGGTCCTCCTGCCTCAGCCTCCTTGATGCGTGGGCCACTGTGCCCAGCTGCAGATGCAGTTGTGTGACGCTGCATTCTCAGGGCTGTGCCCAGCAGCCTTGGGCCGGGGCATCCCGCCTGCCCTGTCCTCTTTTCATGCACACTGGCATCAGGCTCACTTTCCCTTGTCCACCAGGGGACACCTTCCCTTCAGGCCAAGTGGACAGAGCACAGGAACCCTTCTGGGTTCGGACCCACCCAGGGACGCTGCCCCACTTGCCCTCCTCTGCTCCCTGCAGGATGAGCCACAGCGCCCAGAAAGTGCGGGACGCTTGCCTTCCCGAGCCTAAGGTGTGGTGGCTTCATCCGGCCAGCCCGAGCCTCAGGGCAGCCCCTGGCCAGCCCGGCTGCCTGCCGCCTTCCACTCCAGCCCCAGAGCAGGCTGTTGAGGTGTTCCCTGCGTGCATGTTGCCCAGCGCCGGCCTGAGCCTCTTCCTTGGGCCTCCGCGCAGTGTGAGACGCGCCCTGGGTGGGCGGGCGGTGCGCCAGGTTGCAGCCGCAGAGCCTTGCCGTGGTGCATTTCTGGTTTTAGAGCAACATCAGTGATCACTGCGGTCACACGTGTGTGACATAAGCTCAGCCACCAGGAACAGTGGCCACATTCTCTGTGGGCTAACGAGGACTGCGTGGCCTGCACAGGCACCCTGGCCCTCCTGCGACCAAGCAGGCCCACGGAGTCTCTGCAGCCTGTCCTGCCCAAATGTTGTGTGTGTGTGACCACGCTCGCTTGCCCTGGGTGTTGGCTGCTTGGGTGCTTCTGTTCTGGAGGTTCCATTGCATGGCTCAGGGTTTCTTTTGCCTGGCAGGAGGTGGCCTCCACTGTGTGTCCTCTGTCCATCCTGGCACTGTGTGCCTCACCGTGGGCCGTGTCTGGGTTTTCAGTTCCATTTCCATGTGGTGGCGAGATGGTTTTTGTGTGAGCCTGTGGCCAAGTCGCCCTTGAATGTGAGGATGTACTTGACTTCCTCTTGGCCTCTCAAGGCGGCTGAGGGTCAGATGGGTGCCTCAGCTCTGGCACAGGGGTGATGTGATTGTTTGGGTCAGGAAAGGATGGTTTACATGGTTTACAAGGACCCCAGGGGCTTGTTCCAAAGCCCCAGACCCACTTCCTGCTTGGGGCTCCTGGGAACAGGCTTCATGTGCATTTAAGACAGACCTTGGGCCACTGTGCAGCTAGCTTCCAGCCCCAGGACGGCACAGACTTGGACTCGGTGAGGACAGTGTGCTGGAAGCCAGCAAGGCCATGCTTGCATCCCAGGAGCAATGGCAGCCTCCCGCAGCTGAGTGACCACCCTGAGCCCACCTTCCCCACAGTGGGACAGGAACAAGGGCTGGGCATGCCACCTGAGGGTGCTAGGGCTGGCCGAGGCCTAGGCTGTGCCCTCCCTGGAACTGCCATCCCCCTGGGGGCAGGGCTAGGGCAGCTGCGTGTGGTCCACACAGACAGAGGCCAAGTGTAAAGGACGAACTCAGGAGCTGGAGTGAGGCGCGGGTGTGCACTGTCATCCCCCAGCCTGGCCGCTGTCACCTGCCTCCTGTTTCCAGCTGAGCTGCGCCCCTGCAGGTGGCAGTGTCTCCAGCATTCCACCCTCTGCTCGGCCTGTGCACTGCTGATGGGCACTGGCTTCCTTTCCACCTGGGGTGTCGGGGCTGGGCTGGGAGCGTGGTGAGCAGGGATTGGTGGCCCTTTTGTAGCGCTTGGGCTTGCGCCCACCTTTGTCTCATGCTCCTGTTCTTCAGAGCCATGGCCACCCTCCCCCTGGGACGCACCACCTCTAGACCCTCTCCAGAGTTCTTTCTGTGCGGCTGCATGGGCTGCCCCTTGCCCTGCGCTTCTCCGAAGGGCCGTGCAGCTGCTTGAACCCAGAGCCAGCGTGCTTCTGTTTGTCCTAAATTCTCCCGGGAGGCCGAGCCAGGTGGTGCTCAGAAATGTGGGGAAGATGTGGTCGGGTGACTGCGAGTGGTGGAAAGGGATCGAAAGCTGGTTGCGGTGGCACCTGGTGGGCGCCTGGCACCCATAGGCCTAGGTGGAGGTCGCAAGCTTGAGCCAAGCCTGGGCAGTATAGCAGCTTGGCAGTACTCTGTCTCAGAGTAAAGCTATTTATTTAAAAGACTAAAAGCACTAGGCTGTCAGAGTCCATGGGGGTGGGGAGCACCTGTGCTGTGTGTGTCTGTGAAGAGTTGGGGCCACGGTAGAGGCGTCTGGGCCGGTGGTTCAGGACCCCAGACAGGTTCAGTGGCTGCTAGGAACCATCCTTGGTCCTGTGGTGCTGGGCCAGACTGGGGGCTGCACGCAGCAAGTCCTGGCCCTGGAGGAGGTCCGGGACTCCTTGGCTGTGGGCAAGGGGTGGGATTGAGACCTCTGGCCACCCTGTCACCCCTGAGCCTGTTCTGGCTGCTTCTAGCTGGGCCCTTCCCCCACCGACCTCACGCTCTGTGTCATCCAGGCCTCTGGTGGCCCCAGCCCCTTGGACTCATGACACTGAGTCACGCTTCTGCTAGGCCAGTGATCACCAAACCCTCCCTGCATGGGGCTTCGTGGTAAACATCCTGAGCTTCCGAGCCCTCCCTGGTGCTCTACCCTGCTATTGTAAGGGATGCCCATGGACCACCTCTGGGAATGCTTTCGTCTTACAACCAGCGACAAATGGGCTTGTCATGTCTTCCTTACCATCTCAGGAACCTACGCCTCTGTGTCCTTCGGAACCCATCCTAGATGTTACCATCCTGGCCCCATAGGATGCGTGCTTCTGTTGAGTGTCCCTTGGGGTTGCACGTAACACCTGTGCGCATTTGGTGATGTGTCAGCCTCTCCTGCTTGGCCGAAGCCAAGCTCTACTTATCTTCCTTTCTCCACGTGGGTCCCAGTGTGCACTGCAACCTTGTTTTCTATGGCCTCAGGGGCTATCGGCAGTGCTGCTTGCCTATGCCTTCTCTTGCAGCCTTCAGGAGCAAATGAATGCTTTTGTTGTTATTTTCGAGACAGGGTCTCAGTGGAGTCCTTCTCAGTGATCCTCCTGCCTCAGCCTCCTGAGCCTCGGGATGACCAGCATGCAGGAATGCAGCATGTCGGAGCTCAGCTCTGGGAGGGCGGGGACGCGTCTCTGGAGGACACTCCCTGAGTGGGAACCAGACGCTGACGCTATCACCAGAGAGCAGAGGAAAAGGAGAGGCGCTTTTTGTGGGCTAGTTGAGGATTGGCAGGAAAGCACGAGGGCAGAATTGTGCAGAGCAAGCCTGTCCTGGCTCGTGTCCCAGCGCACGCTGCGGAGAGCCACGCTTTGTGATGCCTGTGGCTTTGGGGATAAGAGACTGGGGTTGCTGAGCCACACTCCTGGCCTTGTGGGGACGCATGGGGGCTGCAGGAGGGGCCCAGGCAGATAACAAAGGAAGATCCTAATCCTGACCAGGCTGCTGGGACTCTCGGCCTCTGCCGCACCTGGGCCCAGGCACAGCACAGGCCAGGACCAGTGGCCTGCCGGGGTGAATGTCATCAGAGGCCCGACTTTGTTGCTCTGCATTGGCCCCTTGTCTTCAGCAGTGTCCCCTGCACCAGTGGTGGCGAGGAGGTGGCCTGACCCTGGCACACTCCAGGCCACAGCGACCAAGAGGGGAGGCCTGCAGGGCAGCTGGGTGGGGAGGCTTGGCCACAAGCTCAGTGGAGGAAGGGAGGGTTCAGCAGCTGCAGCGTGGGGGGCGGGAAGTGTCAGAGTGGGGACAGGTCTGATTCAGTCACTCAGGAGCTTGAGGCAGGAGAGCTGCAAGTGTGATACCAGTCGGCACAGCGGAGTCTGAGCGGAAACAAGAAGCGTGAGGGGCTGCCGGGATGGAGGCACACAGCTCTCGGGCTTGTGCTCTGGCAGGCTGAGGCCGGAGGGTCCAAGAGCTGAGCCCCACCACTTAGAGTAAAGGGCGCAGAAGGCTGGCGCGGGAGCTCAGGGTCTGCGCTCAGTCCCCAGTGCTGCAGAGAGAGGGCGAAGACAGTGGGGCCTTGGCCCCATGCAGGGGCTGCCTGCCCCTGCCTCTGCGGGTGCGGGCGGCCCCATCTGCTGACTCTCTTTCTTGCAGTTGCAGGAGCCAGCACGTGCCCAGGCCCGGGCGGCATGCGGAGGCCCCGTGAACGGCAGGATGAGTGCCAGCACAGAGGTGGGCGGCACGGGCCGCCGGGAACAGGGCACCTATGGCCTGCACATCTACCCGCAGCTGTCCTGGACGCCGAGCCCAGCCTCGTGCTGTGTGACGGCTACCAAGGACAGCACCACGGCCGAGGTTATCCGCGAGGCCGTTGCCCGCCTGCAGCTGGATGGCAGCAGGCTCTATGCGCTGGCAGAGGTGAAGGAGGCTGGAGGCGAGGAGTGGCTGCTGGACGCCAGCGATGCGCCCGTGCACCGCGTGCTGCTGTGGCCACGCCGGGCGCAGGCTGAGCACCCGCGCGAGGACGGCTACTACTTCCTGCTGCAGGAACGTGGTGCTGACGGCGCCATCCAGCACATGCACTCGCCCCTGGTGGCGCAGGCCTCGGCGACTCGGCGCCTGGTGCAGCGTGGCCTTCTGCCGCCGCCGCAAGCTGACGTGGACGACCTGTGCAACCTGCCCGAGCTGACTGAGGAGAACCTGCTGCGTAGCCTCAAGTGCCGCTTCCTGCAGCAGAAGATCTACACCTACGCTGGCAGCATTCTGGTAGCCATCAACCCCTTTAAGTTCCTGCCCATCTACAACCCCAAGTACGTGAAGCTCTATGAGAACCAGCGGCTGGGAAAGCTGGAGCCACACGTGTTCGCCCTGGCCGACGTGGCCTACTACACCATGCTGCGCAAGCGCATGAACCAGTGCATTGTTATCTCCGGGGAGAGCGGTTCAGGCAAGACGCAGAGCACCAACTTCCTCATCCACTGCCTCACCGCCCTCAGCCAGAAGGGCTACGCCAGCGGCGTGGAGAGGACCATCCTGGGCGCCGGGCCGGTGCTCGAGGTGAGTGCAGCGGTGCTCATGCACCTGTTCAGCTTTGATCCCTAGCGCCTCCAGAAGACTTTACTTTGTGACAGAGTCTTGCTACGTCACCTACATTGCTGGCTGGAACTCGGCCCTCCTCCCTCAGCCTCAGAGGCCTGGCTTAACAGTGGGCCTGGCTTACTGGGGTGTGGGAACCCTGGGTCCCATCCCCAGTGCTGCTGCCACACAGAAGGAGGAACGCCAAGCCAGCGTGGAGGTGCGCACCTGCAGTCCCCACACTCGAGAGGCTGAGGCAGGGGGTCGTTCCAAGTGCGAGGCCACCCTGGGCTGCAGAGCGAGTACAGAGTCAGCTTAGACTGCATAATGAGAGCCCGGGGTCCTGCTGTGCAGGCTGGGTCACTGCAGCCAGCTGTGGTGCCTGAGGTGCTGCGCGTGCCGGGCTGCAGTGCCTGGCTGGCCTCAGTGGGCTCCAGGTCCACCTGGCAGGTCACGTGCTGTCGCATCTGAAAAGCCCACGGGGCTGTCGCTCTGCCTGTTGGGAAGGTGCGGTGCAGGTCCGTGGCACGGGTGCTCGGGGCTAGCTATGTTAGCTGTTTCACTGCCTTGTAGCTAGGAGTGGGGAACATTCAGGGAAACAGTTCTCTGCCCTGGCACGTGCAGACGTCTTTCCTGTGTGAGTCCTGAGAATGCAGCGGCACAGCTGGGTCACGTCACTCACTGCCGCAGGTGCCCGTGCTTCCTGAGGAAGGTCACTGGCTGCAGGAGGCCTGGCCAGGCTGTCTGCCGGCCCTGTACCCTCTTAAGGAAGGGACCTGAGCACCCCCAGCTTTGGTGCCCACAGGCAGTGCTGTCAGGGTGTAGGGTACCTTCATCTGCAGCACTGTGAACAGAGTGGGGCCTAGTGGCCCCAGCCTGGCCTCTTCTGTCACTTGGGCCAAGGAAGACCAAGCTACAAGTAGTCAGTGTCTGCTTCCTACGTCTCACGCCCTTTCCTAGCTGAAGTCTCCTCGAGGTAGCCCCTGGGGTCCTGTGTGAATGCCAGGTGGGCATCGACTCCTGTTGCCACACCCACCCCAGGGACGTGCTCTGCTCCTGCTCACTTGCCAGTCGTCAGGCACAGGCTTCAGGGAGGCGACGGAAACCAGAGCCCAGCAGTGGCAACCAGGGCTTGCGGGTCAGCTAGGGGGGCACGCTGGGCCCCTCCCCTCCCTGGGGCCTGGGCTCTGGCTCTGGCTCTGGGCTCTGCTGCAGGGCACCCGTGGCCGTCCCCTGTGTGTGTGCACCTCAGTACGGCCGCTTCCTTCTCCTACCTTGACTCCAGTGCTGCCGTTTGGACGAGGCTTGGGCCCCATCCTGGTAGTGTTAAGGGGCTAGGGTCAGAAGGGTGGCACCGTCACTGAGCCCTGGGGTAGCTTGGGCCGCAGGTTGGCAGAGAGGGTGAGCTTGACTCAGCCCACACCCCTTGGTGCCGTGCCAGGCAGGGCCGCATTGTGATGGTTGTGGCGGAGGGAGAGGGAGACAGAAATAGAGCGGCAGGGTCCCAGGCCCACGAGTCCGTGTTGCTGGAGTCTGAAGACTGCTGCGAGGCAGCCTGTGTGTGCAGGCGCTGAGAGCAGCCATGTAGCAGGCCAGGCGCGAGCTCAGCCCCAGGAACCGAGCGGGCGCTTCGCGAGCTTCCCACCCGCTCCACCACAGCGCTGCTTGAGGCTCGGCTCAGCGTCGGGGGTCTGGGTGAAGGTGTGCAGAGTTTTGGCAGGGCCCCCGTCAGCCTCGGGCTCCATGGGTGGCACAGCATCTAGCTCCATGGGTGTTCTGGTCCCCAGAATTCATTCCCCAGCCCTGACCCAGGCTGCCCCTGGGGCCCTGGCACACCTCCGAGCCCTGGTCAGTTCAGTTCCATGAGCTGGCAGAACCAGGCTGCTCAGGTTGTCCCCAGGGTGCAAGGGTGGTGTCCACTCCAGGTTCCAGTGCAAGTGTGAGCCAGCATCATGTCACAGGTAACTGCTTCCCAAGAGATTTTGGTTTTTGGTTTTCTGAGGCATGGTCTTGCTGGGTAGCCCACGCTGGTCATGGCCACACAGAGATTCTCTAGCCTCAGCCTCTGAGTACTGGGGTGGCAGGCATGTCCCCCTACACCCAGCTGTAGCAACAGGTGGGAAGGACCCAGAGCTTTGGTTTCCGAGCTGAGGTGCTCCCTGTGGGCTGGGGAACTATCCCTCACACTGAAGGGTGTATGGGGTGGTACCCACAGCCAGGACTCCCAACCCCTGCACCCAGGCATGGGACAGCCCTGGAGGTTCCAGACGTTGCTGATGTACCCTGGGGACCAAGTCTTCCCTGCATTAGCACTGCCAACATCGTCACCCTGAAGTTCCAGGGTACCACAATGCCATCCTGAGGCAGGCAGAGCTGCTTAGGTACTAGGTTCTTGTGGTTTGTGCTTTATGGTCCCAGGCCACACAGCAACTTCACCACTCAAGGGGAACACTGGGCCCCGGCAGAGAGACACGCAGGCGTGAGGGCAGGGCTGTTTCCTGCGGGAAGCTGGGTGGGCTGCTCAGTGCCAGGCCTCACTGGCTGGCAGGGCTCAGGGGTCTTGGTGTCCCTCTGCCTTTGGATGCGTCACCCATGTGCACCTGTGTGGCCCTGCCCTCTGGGTCTCCAATTGCCCTGCCCCATCATTTAGGGTCAGCGTTGAGGACAGTCTGGATGTCGCCCATATGTTCTGTCCGCTCAACTCATCCGGAATCTCGGGGGACCTCATTTTGAGGTCCTGATCTTTCTCTGTCTGTCTCTGTTTTGCTGTTTTGCGGCAGGGCTGGCCGTATAGCCCAGGCTGGCCTTAAGCTTGCAGCTGTCTCTTGCTCACCATGGCTGGTGACAAGCGGGCGCCACCACTGCTGTCAGATCCTTGCTCTAGTGACATCTACAGATGCCCAGTGAGGCTCACGGCGCCCCAGTAAGTGGCTCTCCAGCCTGGCCAGTCTGTGTACTGCCTCTCTGGCACTTCCTGGGCAGCATCTGAGATTTTGCTCAGTGTCTGAAAGGAGAAGTGGGTGTGTGGAGGTCAGGGCATCTCTGGGCCTTCCCCCCACCCCCCCACCCCGGGGGTTGCAGCCTCACCATGCAACTCTGACCAGAAAACAGGAAGGGTGCACTGTGGGCAGCTGCCTGATCAGCTGACGCACCCTGTGGGACAGCAGGGCCTGTGTGCGGGGTTGATCCATGGGCAGTGGGTGGCGGGGCTTCCTGTGCTTGGGACCCTGGGCTCCCTGGTGGCCGTGGTAGTATAGCCCTGAAGGCTGGCAGCTCTGGCTGGGCCTGTCGGGGTCAGGGTGAGGGTCGGGGCCTTGTGGCATCTGGGCTGCTTTCATTTAGAAAGCAGAAATGAAAGGAGGATGCTGACGTCCCGTGCTCTGTTCCCAGGAGAGAAGGCCCTGCACAGTGATGAAGGTCCCGACCCAAGGCTGTGCCTGCTAGTCTGGTTCTAACCCCCTGTCTCAGCCAGGCCCAATAAGAGGTCACCTTGACCTCGGCCCCTCAGGCCACACTGTTCCTTGGTCTGCAGGCTGAGGGGTGGCTGGGGTAGGCTTGGCTAGACATCAGGGCCATTGACTCATCTGCGCCCTGAGCTGACGTGGACAGACTGGCCACCACCCCAGTGTGGGGCGACCTGAGGCAGGTGGTAGCGCCACTCTGCCAGAGTGACAGTGGGCTGGAACCTGGGGCTGCCAGCTCCTGTCTGCCTCCATGACTGGGTTTTTAGGTGCTTTGGGATTTATTAAGGTACAACGCAGCCAGGTGCAGTGATGCACACCTGTAATCCTAGTGACTTGGGAGACTGAGTCGGAAGGGTCACAAGTTTGAATTCAACCTGGGCAACTTAGTGAGCCCCTGTCTTGGAATAGAGCAGAGAAGAGCTGTGGCAGCCCAGTGGGAGCCCCGGGGCTCCATCCCAGTGCTGAGAAACTGGGGAGGGGAACGGGAGCAGCTACAGCCAGAGGCAGAGCCTGCCGTGGCACAGCGTCTGCTGCCCAGGGTCTCCTGTGGTCCTCCAGGATGGGCACACGGCGAGCAGCTGTCTCGATGCGGAACATTCTCATACCCTGGGGATAGCAGAGGAGCAGGAAGGTCCCATGGCTTTGTGGGCTGGGGCAGCACCGAGGGCCTGCAGGCCAGGGGCATGCTGGACCAGGCAGGCTGTGGACACTGGCCAGGTGCGCTGCGAGGGTCCTGCAGGACCAGTCACGGGTGCCCTGGCACTGAACACTTCCCAGCCCCATCTTCCCATGTCCAGGGCTGACCTGGCCTGGCCATCACAAGGCCAGTGGCTCTGTGGTGTGGTCGTAGATGCAGGTGCAGCTGGGGCACCCAGATCTGCAGGGTGGGGGGCAGCAGGGCAGAGCCCAGGGTGGGCATGGGTTGCGGGCCTTACTGGGGTTGTCCTCAGGCCTCAGGGATGAGGGGGCGCTTCCTGTCCTGACCCCAGTGCGCGGTCCCCAGTGAGTCCTTGCCATCACGGCCCCCTGTTCTGTGCTTGGTGTCGTCTCCGCCCACTGGCTTGCTGTGTCTGGGGTGCTGGGGTCCTGCAGAGCCAGGTGCCTTGCAGAGCTAGCTTCCGCGTCACGCAGGTGCTCTGCCCAGGTACTTGTGGGTGACTGTTTTAGGCAGCATTGAGCTGTGAGATGACCCAGGGAACAAGGAGCAACAGCCCCATCCTGTGCCTTTCTGGGAGGCTGCATCTGATGCAGGGTGCCCGCCCACCTGCCTTCTTGCCTGCCTTCTCTCTCGCGTTCTTGCCTCGCTTTGCTTTGCTTCACTTATTTTTTTTTCTCTTTTCTCAGTACTGTGGATGGTGTCCAAGATCTTCAGAATGAGCTGCACCCCAGACCTTTTTTTAAAAAAATTTATTTATTTTTGTATTTTTAGGGAAGGGGCTGCAGGGACAGGGTGTTCAGGGTCTCACTACTAGATCAGACTCATAGTGATCCACCTGTTTACAGCCTCCCAAGAGCTGGGATTACAGGCGCGCATGCCACCGCATCCAGGCTCAATCGCCATCTCGGTGTGCCCCGGGGGTGGGGCCAGCACAGCAGGCCCAGGATTGAACCCCCAGCCCCAGCACCTGCTTGCAGGAGCTTTAATCTGCTGAACTATTTGGCCGGCCCCTTTTCATTTTTTTCTTTTGAAACAGAGTCCCCCTAAGTCCCCGAGTTTCCCAGGCTGGGCTCGGATTTGCACTCTTCATACTTCAGCCTCCTTGAGCTCTGGGACGATGGGCTTGCCAGTACCCTGCCCACCCACTACCAGCAAAGCCTGCCGTCCTGGGTGAAGCTGCCTGCACACGAGAACTCAGGCCTCCCCTGTAGCCTGGCCTCTCTGGCTGCCTCACAGCCGCCTGGTTCCAGTCCTGGCCCCAGAAGTAGCAGTGGCCAGAGGCGGGAACCAGTCCCTGCTGACAGTTCCGTCACTTCTCCCTGTTCGTGGTCCTTGTTTCTGTAGCTTCACTTGCCTGTGGTTAACCACGGTTCTAAAATATCGAATGGAAAATTCCCGAAATAAAGTCCATGAGTTTTCAGCTCTGCGCTGTGTTGGGTGGTGTAGCGGAGGGCCAGACACCCAGAGTCTCGGGACCTTGGGACCCCAGGATCTCCTCTGCATGTCCCCACCACCCTGAGTGCATACCAAGGCCCGTGGCGTGTGCAGACTCACAGGCAGCCCCTGGGCCCTGGCACGCATGCCTCCTGCTGCGCGATGCCCTTGCCCACAGCCCAGGAGCTGTGGTGCAGGGCAGCCCTCCTGGCTCCTGGTGCTTGGTTTCACGGCCCCACCACCCTGCCCCTACTGCCGAAGCTCTGCCACGCGAGGCTGTGGCTCAACTGGACTTTTTCTTTTTGGAGGTATTGGGGATGGAGCCCAGGGCCTCTCTCTCGCGTGCACAGCAGCCACTCACCACGGAGCCACGCCCTTGCCCTGTTTTTTTAATCTTTTATTTGGTGCAGGATCTTGCAATGCAGTTTTTCTTTTGTTTTTTTTTTTTTTTTCTTCTTTTCTTTGTATTATGGCCAGCTCAGCCTGCCCTGGGGGTGGAGCTGGCACGGCATGTGGTGCCAGGGATTCCCTGTGGTTGCCTAAGCAAGCGTTTAAACCGCCAAGCCATCTCACCGGCCTTGCTATGCAGTTTGGATTTGTAGTGATCCTCCTGACTCAGCCTTCCCATTGCTGGGATTACAGGTGTGCGCCACCACAGGTTCTGGGGCTGGCTTGGCATGCAATACTGGGAATCGAACTTGGTTCCTTGTGCTTGCCAGGCAAGCACTTAGTCCACCAAGCTACCTGTCTGGCCCTTGTCCCTGTTTTTTTGAGCCAGGGTCTTGCTGTGCTACCCAGGCTGGGCTCAGACTTCAGTCCTCCTGCCTCAGCCTCCCCAGTAGCCAGGGCACCAGGTGTGACTGCTGCGCCTGGCATGGTGTCCTGGTACAGCTGGTGCTGGCTCCAGGTGTTGGCTGTTGGTGGCCTCCGTCCCTGTTCTCTTGGGAGGCCTTCGCACCTATGCTGAGTGGTAGCTGGGGTTGTCTCTCCTTCCTGGCACCCCTCCACTGAGGAAGGGAGCGGAGCCCAAAACAGCTCTCCTGTGGGCCCCAAAGCCATGCGATCTTCCCTTGCACTTGGGGCTCTTGCTCTTTCCCACCCTGCTCCCCTGGATGCCACCTCACTTTTTCCACCAGCCTGCAGCTGGCAGCTAAGTTGGCCAGCAGGTCTATGTGAACAAGGCACACGGCCCCCCCCCACACGTGACCGTCTGTAGTGCTCAGTTTGGGCGCCCTGCTGGAGGCAGTTCCCAGCAGACCGTACAGGGTGGGTACTGACCTCTGCGTCCTAGACCCAGTGCGTCACAGGCTCAGCCTCCAGCTGCTAGAGCACAATGTGGTGTGCGTGTGTGTGCACGCACACGTGTATGTGTGTGATGAGAGGGAGACATGAAGCGGCTGCTAGAGCACAGTGTGGTGTGCGTGTGTGTATATGTGTGCGTGTGCATGCGTGTGATGAGAGGGAGACATGAAGTGGCTGCTAGAGCACAGTGTGGTGTGTGTGTGTGTATGTGTGCATGTGTGTGCATGTGTGTGATGAGAGGGAGACATGAAGCA
>PVKN010001299.1:0-54039 GCA_004027915.1 Capromys pilorides | reverse complement strand
TGCTATTTATTAATGAGTTCAGATATAGCTGTCTGTATATGATTCCAGCAACTGTAATGTAACTCTCTTGTCATAGAATGGCTGTTTGCTTTGAGTCGTCTTAAACTTTTAAACTAGAGGCCACCTAGCTTAAGAACCTTTCTTTTTTGAACTGATGATGAGAGGTGCTAAGACATGCCGCTGAGATGGACAACTTTAGGCTACCACCTCATTAGGGAGTGACTCAAGGTAATTGAACATATCGAGCTGTTTTATATTGTACCTAGCAAAGTCTAATTGCATTATTGATTGTTGTGGCCAAAAGAAGGTTTTTGAATATTTTAAGTTGCTATGCATTGGGCTTTAAAAGAAATTTATTCATTCATGGCATGATTTATGAAATTATATGTGTGCTGCTGAAGCAGGTGCACACTGACTGGACCTCAGGACCTCGTGGCTTTCCCTCCTCTGCCTTTTCTTTTCTCCAGCATGCTGAGCTTTTACCTAAGACTTACACCGATCATTTGCAAACCAACTGACCCTGGCTTGAAACCGCTAGAACATACAAGCTGCTACGTTAAACCTCAGTTCTCTCTGGAGATTGGACTGTTAAACAGTAGTTTTTAGCACCTTCTATGGCCAGATATAGTCAACTTTTGTCTAAACTATGAATTAGTTTTAGGTAGCAACTATTATCTTTCTATTTTCCCCTTTGGATCAAAGAAATGTCTGTTTTTCCCTCATTTGGTTTTTTAATGCTATCTTTTCGTTAAGAATACTTCTTCGCTTTGATCTTGTGCTGCATTTCAGAGAATTCTAGACTATATCCAAAATGAAGTGAGCATAACTCAATGAAAAGCAAGTAATTAATATATCATTTTCCTTCATTTATTCTTTACAGTTACAGCTGTCAGTAGGGCTGTTATACAAAGGAACATCAACTACCATACTAACAACTATGCAAATCATTAGAGGCATTAAAACTGCCTTGCGCACGAGTCATCTTATTTCACCCAGCGGTCTTTTATAGTGGAGGAAACTGAGGAACTCAGAGATGGGATGACTCGGCCCGCATCACTTATGCACACAGAAAGCAGTGAATTCAGGATCCAAATTCACATTATTTATCCTCAAATCCTGCCTATTTTTCAAATTGCTTTTAATTTGCTTACTAGGAATCTAATTATTTTCTTCAAATGAGAGTAGTATATGTTTTTCTTTAGAAAGACTTTTTAACACATCTATAAAGTCAGCTGCTTCTTAAAAGGGGACAGATTTGTAGTTCATCCAGAGAGCAGCTGGATGGCCTCCAAGGCGCTGCACTATGTTCAGTTATTCCTATGCTACCTCCCTTTCCTTTTTCCTGCCCTTCCTTTCCTTCCCTTCACGTTTTTGTCCTTCCTTCCTCTTCCTCCTTCCCTTCTCTTCCTTCCTGCTCTCTCCCTTTCTTTTTTAGGTACTTTCAATCTCAGGGCTTTTTCACTTAGTGATGGATTCCTGTGACATAGCCCGTATCTACATGTCATTAACTACGAAATGCAGAAAGTCTGGCCGGATTCTTTTACCAGTAAATGAGTAATGGTCTCACAGAGTTGCTCCAGGAGAAACTCAGAGGAGGATGTAGAACGGACTGAATTCTTTGATTGCTAACCCAGCACAGGAGTCCCTGCTGGAGCTGGTGGAAGGCCTGCCCACAGAGCACTGATAAATGATCTAGAGAAGCAAGCCTTATGGGATTAATTAGGGGATTCTGGCTGGCTCTGTCGCTCCCAGAGCTATGGCTAATGATGCACTCTCTGTGGTGTGTTATGATAGAATTTCTTAAATTAAAAAAAGCCCAAGAATACTGTATTAGTCATGATTCTCCAGGGAAAAAGAACTAATATGATTTATTATCATTAGGAGTTGGCTCACACGATTACAGAGGCCACCAAGTCCGAAGACCAGCAGTTGTCTGGCTGGGCACCCGGAGTGTGTTTTCAGTTGGAGTCCAAAAGCTTAAGACCCTGAAGACCCCATGGTAGAAATTTAGTGTGAAGGGAGGAGAAGGTCAGCGTCCTCCCTCAAGCAGTGAGATGAGGGCAGCCGCTCTCAAAGGCCGGCCTTTCCTTCTAGTGGGTCTGCAGGTGGTGAGATGAGGCCACTCATCCCGAGGAGGGGAGCTGTTTCATCTGAAGGTTCAATATTAATCTCATCCACAGTTGCATTCAGAAAACTGTGTGACCAGATACTTTGTCTCTCATGGCCCAGTCAACCATTAGAGACTGGGATCTAGACCGAGGGACTGGTGGACTGGCAGATGGGCAGGCAAGCAGGCAGAGGTGGGAGGTGAGGGAGGGAAGGAGAGACAGACAGACAGACAGACAGACAGACAGACAGACAGAGGCAGAGGCAGAGCAAATGATGTCTGATATTTCTAAATGTGAATTGACCTAACCTATCCATCTAACCAAATGGAAAATTTGCCACACAAAACAGCTTTTAAGATTAATGGATGCAAACATTCAAGTAGTTTTAGGACTTGACAAACATATTTGTAATAATAAAGATATAACCACCCTCCAAAAGAATCATTCCTTCTCCAATTGACTTTTCCTGTGGAGGAACTGAGCCACACTGCCTAACGGCCCAGCTCCGCCTCATCTGCCTTCGCAGGTCTTCGGGGCTCATCTATCATCTGCTCTCTGTGATGCTCAGCCTCAGCTCCCTCAGACTCGGAAGCAATTTCCAATCATCTGTAATCTTGAACACCACGAGAATACCCAAATTAGTGGCAGGGAACATTTTTTTTTATTTGAAGCTAGGATCTCTTTCTGATAAGAAAGGAAATGTATGTTGTAAAATCAAGCCTGATAAAGAATGAAATTTCCCTGAATTTTTTGTAGGAGCGATTTCTCATGCAAAGCATGCAAAGTTTATCATGTGTTGGGAATCTAACAAAATTTGAAGAAGCAACCAGTAATCCTGTCCACACACTATACTTTTGAATCCTCATATCACTGTTACGTAACTTTCATGGCCTGCTTGCTTTTCTCCCAAAGATACACACCTCTTCAAAATAATATTCAAATCTGTTATAACTGACATTTGCTTTTAATGATACCTAGAAAGAAAATAATAACTTTAGTCATTAAGCAACAATCTATCTGCAGTGGATGTTAAACACATTGTTCAATCTGGTGGGCGTGGAGACTCTTGAGAATTTGTTGAACACTTGGCTTCTATCATTGGACTTCATAGAGAGAATCTTTTTTTCACACTTGTTTGTTCCCAGTGCATTCTGAGCACACGCTTTGTGCCAGGCCTAGAAGCTGGTGCCAGCCATCTAACTGAGCAAGACCCTCCCCAAGCCCTGCTCTCCTGAGCTCACTTTCTAGCGCGGGTAGCATTTGTATTCTCTGCCCATTTTGCAGATGCAGATGGAGCTGAGCATTGTGATTGATGGTTTTGTGTTTTGTTAAAATTAGTAGTTCTTTCTTTGTATTCTTTTCATATTTTTTAAAAAACCTTCTTGCTCAGTGTGTGGACCCGCCTAGCAGTGTGAGCCGGCACTGGGAACCACTTAGGAATGCAGCATCTTATACTTTCTCTCAGTTGTACTAAATCAAATCCTGTCTGTTAACAGGATCTCTAGATGATTCCTGTCCATGCAAAATTTTCAAAAGCAATAGTTTATGGCATAGAATTTATTAATTTATCATCTTAATTATCTGGTATTCCTACAACACTTTTCAGCCTTATGTTCATCTGGAGAGGAATTTTAGTGCACACATTCTTAGTCTATTTCCATCAATATACAATTCAGTTTCCTAATGTTTTTTCAGAGTGTGGTTTACGCTATGTCAAAATTCCTTGAGAAGCTTGTTAACAGTGCACTTTTTTTTCTTTTTAAAAATTTATTATTATTTTTTACAATAGTTAATACATTGCGTAATGTCTTCATCATAGTTGTTCAGAGTACAAGATGAAGACATGATTTCTTGTCTAAAGATCATTAGTACAGATCTTTCTTTTCATTGCACAAAAAAAGTAGCTATATATTTAGTCCAATAGTCCATAACGGTAGTGGATTATCAGCTCATCTGGCATCATTGGGGTCCACTGACTTGAGCCTTTTACAACTCAGCATATTAATATGACTTTCCTTTTTTACTTTGTGGTTAGACTTTTCTGCTGGATGGTTAACACCAAGATAAAGCAATACCTATGTTACAAAACATATGTAACTTTTGTATCTGACAAGGTCAGTCAGGTCCCCTCAGGGTTTACCCTGTAACTATGGACTGTGATTTGCAAAACTTTTGTCAGTGTCAGCCATCTGGATGAATCATGGCCAATGGTTATCCATTTTGCTCTCTGTGGAAGCCTGAGAGAATGTTTTCCCTGTACTCTCTTTAGGCACACTATACATCATCAGTCACTTTCCTCTTCAGCCCCATAATCTCCTTGAATGGAAAATTTGGGACTCCACTGAGTTATAGGGTGTTATAGTACAGGTTCTCTTATACTCTGTGTTCTTACTGACCTTGACGGGCTAGAGCCAAAATATTGCTATACTTGTATCCCTTCTTTTTCTATAATTATCTGGACTGCCAACTTAAGTTGTTAACCATCCAGAAGAGAAACTTAATGATATTATTCCCTATAACTTAGGCTCTTGAGCTTAACATCACTATCTTTCTGAATACCAAATGCCTTAGACATAGCATGAAACAGGTATTTTCCATCAATTGTTGATATTCTAAACTTTAAATCCCTGTAGAATGTTAAAAAAAAACAATTGCGCATTGTTATACAAAGATTTAGGAACTTAACCATTTACAAAATTGTAGTGGTCCACTTCTATAGCCTTTTCTCCTTGTCTCATATTCTTTTTTATTACCTTTTTTTTTTTGTTCTTCCTTTTTATTTTTAACCAAATACTTACTGAAGAGTATAGCAATAACTGATGTGACATTAGGAGCAGTGCATAATTATAAGACTAGAATGATAGGTATCCAAGCATGGTTTTAGTACCACATATTGCCGTCCTCAGTGTATCTGCTGAGGTCACAGATAGCATTACATATAGTCAGTCAGGGTGCAAATTCTACCAATTACCTGCTAGCTTCAAAAATCTGTTGGAGATTTTTAGGACCATTGACTTAACCATCTTTTGTATATAAATGGTTTTCCTCTGCCATGTTTCCTAATTTTTTTCCTAGCTCTCCCTTCATTGTTTGATCCTTAAACTCTCACTTTCCATTTTTATTTCTTCTTTTGAGTTTTTATATTAGGGAGACTATATGATATTTATACCTGCATGTCTGGTTTATTTCACTGATGAGTATATATTCAAGATACATACACTTATATATGAAGGCTTCAAGTTTATCATTCTTTATAGATGAGTAATACCCCATTGTATAAAAGCACCACATCTCTTCCATCCATTCTTCTGGCAACAGGCTTTTTGGTTGTTTCCAAGATTTGGCTATCACAAACTGTGCTGCTATAAACACAGGTGTACAAATATCACTATGATATGATGTTTTCAGTTCTTCTGGGAAAATTCCCAGTAGGAGGATAGCTGGATTGAATGGGATTTCCAGTCCTAGTTTTTTAAGGACTCTCCACACTGCTTTCCATAATGGTTACAGCAGTCTGCATTCCCACCAGCAGTGGAGAAGTGCTCCTTTTTCCCCACAGCCTCTCCAACACTTGTTGTTGGTTGATTTCTTAGGGTAGCCATTCTTTCTGGGGTGAGATGATATCTCAGTGTTGTTTTAATTTGCATTTCATGAATGGCTAGTGCTGTGGAGCATTTTTTCATTCATTTACTAGCTTCTAGTATTTCTTCCTCTGAGAAGTGTGTATTTAGCTCAGATGCCCATTTCTGGATTGGGCCTTTAAATTTTGCGGCCCTAATATTTTTTAGTTCTTTATAAGTTCTAGATAGAAGACTTTGTCTGAATGCTTGTTAAGATTTTTTCAAAATGTGTGGGTTCTCTTTTCACTTTGTTGGTAATTTCTTTTGATGGGCAAGTGCAAAAGCTTCTCAGTAAGAGGAGGTCCCAGTTGTTAATTCTTTCAAGTATTTTGATACAACCTCTTCTTTTTTTTTTTCAGTCAAGGCAGGGTTGGACCTCAGAGTTTCAAATGCTTCCCAGAGAATTCTTGTCCCCATTAAAGCTAGAGATGGATTGTGCTAGTTCTGTACTGATATGATTCTAAGAATGGATTTGCAAAAAAAGTCATTAATTTTGAGACTTTCATTAGTATGGTCCTGCCTTGAACATGAATTATTTAACCTATAGTTTTATTTTCCTATGTATCAGAGTAGTTTTAATGTAAACCAGGGATTCTTAATCTTGCACTGGGAACCTCTTGGGCCAGATCATTTGTCACTGTGCTGGGCTGCTCTGCGCATCTCAGGATATTTCGCGGCATCTCGGTCTCTCCCCTGTGGATGCCAGCGGTGTAGCTGCCCACACTGCCAGTGCTGACAGTTGAAGAATCCCAAACCATTGCCAAATTTCCCCTTAAGGGCAAAATTCCTCCTCATGGAGATTTAGACAACATACAGCAAATGAGTACATGATGTCCACTTTCAATGTCCATGTCATTTGATTTTCTTGAGGAGTTTTAGTTTTACACAAGCAGTAAGAAGTCTTACTTATGACCATGTAAGTGGTGCCTGGCCCTTTGGGCTGGCTTTAGCATTCTGTGGTAAGTAAGATATGATGTTATAAGAGGAAGAAAAACCTATTTACAAGGCTACTGATAGCATCCAGGACCAAAAAACAAAACAGAAAAATATTTTTTCCATTTCATAGTCATTTATAACGTGCTTGTGAGACTGAAGGTATCACGTGGTCTCTCAAGAGCTTTGCAGCTTCGTTGTTTGGAGCTCTGTTCCGAGGGACAAGCGAGGAACTAGGGAATCTGTGTCAGCTTTGGCAGAGTCTTTGAGCACATGGAAGAGACTCCGAGGCTCCCAGGGGCAGCCTGTGGACCATGAGGGCACACTCAGAAGCCACTGGGAAGACCCTGGAGGGGAAGGAGAAGCTCAACCGCATGCAGGGAGAGCTGCGCATGTTACCTGTGGTGTCCCTGATTTTCCGGAGTGGCTTCAAGTGCTGTCTGGCCCATTGTTCTCACAGATTGCTTATCTTTGCATCTTTTTGTAGTCCGGTAGAAACATTGGCTGTCCTCTTACGTTAAAGCAGAATGTACAGTAGGTGCGCTTTTTCTGGTCAATTGTTTTGGTACTGAAAATAAAGCTGATCAAATAACTTATTTTGTACACATCCCTTGTACATTCTGGCCATGCCAGGAGAATAGATGCTTTGAATGTTGATATGTGGGAATACCTGTAATGATTTTTATAAAGTAGTTTAGAAAAAATTGGGGGATTTAATAGACAAGTGAATATAAAGTGTTTATCAAGAACAAATGAAAATCTCATTTTTGGTTAATGTACAGTTCTGATGGTATAGAAAGAACCTTGCACAAGAAAACTTAGATGAAATCTTACCTTTGCTGTTTACTCACTGAGTAAAATTGTGTTCATCACTTATCTCTCTGAGCCTCAATCTCTTCATCTTTTTTGGGGGTGTGGCGGGTACCGGGAATTGAATTCAGCACCTTGCACTTGCCAGGCAGGCACTGTGATGCTGAGCTATATCCCCAGCCCAATCCCTTCTATTAAGGAGAATTTAGGGCTGGAGAGATAGTTCAGGGGGCTAAGTACTTGCCTAGCAAGTGCGAAGACCCGGGTTCAATCCCCCATATCACATGACCAAAGTTAGATGTGGTAGCGCACGCCTGTAGTCCCAGCAGTCAGGAGGCTGAGCCAGGAGGGTTGGGATAAGAAAGAGTTAATACGGAGATGTGCCAAATAACCTGCAAGGCGTGTGGGAGGAGGAAAAAGAAAACAGAGCAGCAACAGCTGCAGGAGTGACCAAGAACACCTGGGACTCAAGGACAGCCTGTCTTTGTGTCCTTGCTCCCACAGGCCTGCCAGGTTCTCACGTAGAGCCTAAATATTAACCTTGGACACATACGATGGATCTTGTTAGGCTTACCTAAAGTAACCTGAAGCCTGACTCAAGATATACATATGGACATCCTGCTCATGTTGGCGCAGTGCCTCGAGGTCTTGCTATGTAATTCAGGCTGCTTTAAACTGTGAAACCTCCAGTACTGTGAGCTAGATAAATCTTTACTTCCCTAAAAAAAAAAATATATATATATATATATATATATGTATATAAATAAAGACCAGAGGCAGGTGGCAGCCTTTCCGCTCCAGCCCTCGCTTTGCTTGCATTGAGTGTCCACGTGTCTTTGTTTGCGTCCCATGCCCGAGAGGCTTTCCTAGCACGGGAGGATCACTGTGAGTTCCAGCTGCATAGAGAGTGAAGTGAAGAAAAGAAAGAAAAGGAAGGAAGGGACTTATTTTTAAAAAAGAAGTCTCATGAGATTGCAAGGCAAGTGATTTTAAATAACAGTAACTACATAGGGCCGGTGAGATAGCTCAGTGGTCCAAAGTGCCTGCTTAGGCAGGTGCAGGAGTCCACTGCTTAATCCTGGCACCATCTGCCACACGAGCCCCGCCCCCAGGACAGACCGAGCCCTCAAAAAAAAAAAAAAAAGAAGAATAAGTATATAAAAATGTCTTCCAGGAAAACAAGCCTTCAGTACAAGTTTTTCATTAGATTTAGAATTTTCACATATATTTATTACTGCTATTGTGTGAGCCGGTTTATGAAATATGATTTTATTTTTGGAACTCAAGCATTATAATATTAATTTATCAGAAACTTAAAACAACAGTATTCTTGGAGTTCTTATGATGATATTGTCTTATATTTGAAGTTCTCAGAGATCCTTAGCTACTTCGGTAACTAAGTTACCACAAATTATTCCCGAAACCAAATTTCTTTATAAGCCAAATTCATTATTGGTCTGAAGAATATCCTAACTAGCTTTTAGATATAGAGTGTGTATAATTTATTCTCATTTTGTAAATTTTATAACAAGTCTTTAAATGTAACCATGAGAATTCTCTTTTGGTTTGTATGTGTGTAAATGGTAAGTTAAAATGCTTCATGATTATCTATGCAAGAAAGTGTTTAATATTAGAGTGAAGATGGTTAGATTTAAGCAGTTCACTCTAAGCCCGTCTTTTGCAGGTGTCTTCTGAGAAGCAGTCATTCATTATCATTTTGTCTCATTAGAGAAATGCAAATTATTAGGAGAGAAAGCTCACTTCTCTGGGAAGAAGCTCATTCGAAGTGACAAATGAGTCACCTGATTAACAATCTTAAAAATGTAACCAACAGAAAAGGGTTATCTGGCAGCTGCTTTAGGTTAAGGTCAGGCATTCTAGGAAGATGAAAGTGTGAGTGCTGGCTTCATCTTCTCCTTCCAAGAAACCCAAGTCACGTTACCGTTACATGTGCTGCAGGTGTCACCGTGAGTTAGCAGTGGGTGCTTGAAATGGGCCACAACTATCTGTGTACCTTTTATAATTTGTTCTCTATTTATTTGTTAGCTTTCAAGAAGAGCCAGTTTTAAAACATAGATTATAATGCACATCCACATATCAAAAAAAAAACTATAATGGGAAATTGAACATGGTTAATAACAGCAAAATACTTTAGCTGAAATATGTTCTGAAGACCAAAATAAAATCTACCTTTACTTCAGTGCTCCTCGGATAATATTTGAGAGCTATTGTAAAGATGGTGATGATGGTGGTGCGAAGAAAGAAGCAGCGGTGTCAAAGTGATGGGCACCGGGGTACGCATTAGTGTCACTGCTCTGCTGCGGAGAAACTGGAGCACGGTTTAGGAGACAGTGACAAGCGTGGAGGGTGAGGAGCAGGTGCACCTTGGAGGAATCTGTTGTAGGCGCCGAGAGGCTTGGGCCCATTGGTGGGGAAGGGCCTGGTTTATTCGGGCCAATAACGGTAGCACTGTGGGGCCCACAGGGC
Organism: Capromys pilorides; assembly: GCA_004027915.1. NCBI lineage: Eukaryota > Metazoa > Chordata > Mammalia > Rodentia > Capromyidae > Capromys > Capromys pilorides. The sequence goes on along the minus strand of PVKN010001299.1, from coordinate 44,081 downwards.
ACGTGGAGCTTCCCACAGACAGTCGGGAAGTTGGGCTGGCGCACAGGAAGCGTTGCCACGGAGGCATCTCTTATTCATTGGTAGGATATAAAAATAGATGGCTAGGATTTTAATAATACATGAGAAGATACTCATTTTTACTTTAAATTTAAACCCAGTTTTGATTCTATTTTAAAATAATTTTACTTCAATATGAAGTATATGCTTCAAAAATAAGTTTTTTTAAAAGTGATAATTCCCTAAGTAGCAATATGATAGTGAAATTATAGGACTGAAATTGCACAAATATATGTTCATGTGTATTGATTGAGTTGTTATGAGGCCATATTTCCTAGGTGACACTAAGCATTGATTAAAATTGTCAATTTTTTTTAAATTGACAAATGTATCCAAATTTATCCACTGGCAGTTTAGCCAGTGATTTATGCATAAACAAGCAATGGGAATTGGAGTGGCTATGTGTCTTTCAAGAAAGCACTAATATAATGCTTAGATTAATCTGGATGGACAGCAATTTGGATATCGATATGCCTGAAACTCTTGTTTTCTGGAAAAATGAATATGTATTGCTTGAATTAGTTTTTAATATTTAAAAATAATAATTTTCCTTCTAAGGAAGAATGCTGCTTAACTTGATGAATTTTCAACATCAACCCGACAAGGCAATCATTGAAGTAAGCCTGTCTGTGCTTCAGTTTCAAGCAAGTCAGATTCAACCAAGACAGCTGCCAACCAGGCATGAATAGGCACAGACAAAACATGCAAAAGTGAGACAGATGGGACCTCTAGGGGGCTCGGAAAACTACCGTGGAAGGATTGGAACTGAATGTGGGCCTCGAAATGTGAATTCAGTTTAGGTTTCCAGAGAAGGGTAAGCCAGGCAAAGAGTGACACGTTTGCATTTGTTCAGGAGTGTTAGTAGAATGAGCTGCGAAGATGGGGGGCAGACTGTGGGGGAAGTCTGGGTGATTATGAGGGATTCCCCTCCAGATTTGCCCATCTGTAACATATAAGTGCCATTGGAGAAACCTCTTCGCTTCAGCACATTTTCTTGGCTATGGAAACAGGGTAGCTATTAATCTGGTCTTCATTGGTCACGTGTTACTGTGAGTTAAGATGTCATACATGGAAAGTGTGCTGTGAAAAGCACAGTGTCATAAACTGTGTCAGCCAGCATCCATGCAACTTTCTTACTCACTCACCTGGTGGCCCTGCCTTCTGCTTGGTAATCGTGCTGTGCATGACTGTCACACTCTGACCTTCAGGTCAGCTGTCACACCTGAGTGAGCTCTAGGCCCACATGTCTCACCAGGTCATGAACATTTCTGACTCAGTGTCTCATAAATACCTCGACCTCAGCATATCAAAGGCCATGCGTGGTTCTCTAGTTTTTGTTGGTAGAGTTCCACCTCTACGTTCAGGTGAAAAAGGAGGAAGTCCTTTGTGTGTGTGTGTGTGTGTGTGTGTGTGTGTGTGTGTGTGTGTATCTTTTTGCCACAGGGTCTCACTGTGCAGTTCAGGTTGGTCTTGAGCTCACTTTGTAGCACAGACTGGTTTCAAACTCACAAGAATCCTCCTGCCTCGATCTCCCAAGTACTGAGATAACTGGCATGTGCCACCCTGCCCAGCAGGAAGTTGTCTTTGAGGGCTTCTCTCTGTAATCAACAAGCTCCTAGTCAGTCCTGGAACAGCAGTGTTAGCTCTCATGCTGTTTAAAAGTCTGCTCCATCCCCTCAACATTGGGCACAGTGTTCTAGCTCACAGATGCAGGAACTGGAACTACCACCGAGTGAACTTCCTCCTAGTTCACAGTTTTACTCATCTCCAGTCAGCTGCTGACCTGCAGTTCAGAAGATCTTGATTTACAGTTCATATCGTCTCATTCTCCTGCAAAAACCCTTTCAGAGAAACAGCACATGCATACGTTCTCTCTGTCTCTGCCTCTGCCCCTCTGCCTCTGCTTCTCTGTCCCTCTCCTCTCTCCTTCCCCCTCTCCCCCATCCTTCCCCTTCTTCCCTTCCCCCTCTCCTCTCTCCTCTTTCCTCCATGTGCTTGCATAGCCATAGACTATCCATAACAGTTATGTTACTGGCATTCAGGTTGGGTGCGAGAGCTGAGTAGCTGAGGTAAATATTTACTGTCACTGTTCTGTCTATGAAACATCTTAAATTTCATACCATGGGGCCACATGCTATGGTAAAAATTGACAAATAAAATTTTAGTGTTTTACCACTAAACATAGGACAGCATCAGATTCTTACAGAGGTTCTCAAAAGCTCTGTACAAAACAGCCCTCACCTACTTAACTTACTTGGATGCTGGGCTACTCCCTGGTCTTCCCAGATTCTCTGTTTCTGGCATTTCCACATAATTCCCCTGTCGGAGATCTTTTCTCTCTCATCTCATCTGCATAACCCCACTTCTTCTTTAGTCCTGGGCATGGACATCACATTCTTTTTGCCTGTGAGACTGAGACTGGCGCCTCATCTCACTTCTGAGGTGGCGCACTCCTTACAAACCTCCATTGCATTTATTTTATTTTATTTTATTTTTTATTTTTTATGTATTTTAGTACAGGGTCTACAAGGTCTCACTACTAGGTCAGACTCATAGCGATCCTCTTCTTTTCAGCCTCCCAAGCGCTGACATTACAGGTGCGCGCCACCACGCCCAGTGTCAATTGCCATCTCAGTGTACCTCGGGGGCGGGGCGGCACAGCAGACCAGGGGCTGAACCCCAACTGCTGCGCTCTGCCTAAGCAGGTGCTTTAATCTGCTGAGCTATTTGGCCGGCCCTCCATTGCATTTGTGACCATTTGTTTTTTTCAGAAACTGAGTCAGATACTACAAGGTCAGATGGGCATTTGTATTACTGGAGACTTTGACCTGAGTACCTGGGCTGCAGCAGGAATTCAGAAGCGTGACGTAGGTGCCATGCACAGTCTTGTTCCCCACTGCTCTGTATTTCAGGTTTTCTCATCTTCCCCATAGCTGTTACTTCATGATTCACTCTAGAATAAATTCTAGAATCCTAAATCAAGAAAAATAAATTCTGTTAAGATTAAGAATGTTGCTGTAATGCAGGGCTGTGACTCCTCTTAAGGAATATGTCTACACAGTTTACCATAACCCAAGTGTACAAAATTAAGGAAGCAAATTTGTGACCAGTATTTTGAGAAGTCAGAGAAAGCATCATTTGTTTCAGTTATTCAATTTTGCATTCTGGCAGATATAGTTTTTAATACATACAAATTAATCTTTGGTAAACAAACTCATTGATGCCATTGACTTTAAAACATGCCTGCTGATCATTCCTTTCACTATTGGCTTATTTATAAATGATATTTTAATCTATTCTTTCCTAACTTTTCACTGAGCTGCCTACTTGGACTTGCAAATTTTCTAGTCTTAAAAATACTCTTGTCTTTCCAACGTTACTCTCAAATCTTCTTCCAGAATTCGGTTTCTCAGATCTTAGCTTATTTCTCAGCTTATGAATTGAGTTCCTGATCTCGCTGCCAGCTCACAGCTGGCGAGCCAAGGCTTAGCCAAGACTCGGCCATAGCTGGAGATCTTCAGCCTTCTTCAGCATGTGGAGTCCTTGCCGTTGCACTGTAGATGTTGGTGTGTAACTGGCTGAGCGAGAAGCCACTGGGGCTCATTAATATGCCAACATAATCCCTTTATAGGATAAGGCTGAGAAAAATGCTGCACCCTTAGAAATGCTTCGAAAATAGCATCCATGTCCAACCTATAATAAGGTAGGGCAGCTGCTGGGCGTGGCGTCTTGTCTGAGTTCCTGCTGCGGTGAGCTGTAGGCTACAGGGACATTCACGTTGGACCTAGGTCTAGAAGTGCTCCTCGCATGAGCGCTGCCCAGTAACTGCCTGCGCCTGTGCTGGAGGGGTGTTCCAAGAACACAGATGTTAATCCCCTCTTTAAACCTTTTCCATTTCATGTAGGATAAAGGCTAAATTCTTCAAAATAACCCCTGAGTGCTTTGTGATCCGATCCTTGCCAACTCTAATTTGTCTCTGTCTTTGCTCTGCTCTGTCTTTTTCGATTGTAAATTATTGAGATTAGGTTAGATAATTTCTAAAGTTCCTCTCAGATCTAAAAATCTATGATTCTGAATAATTACAGAGTTGGCCTCAGCTTTCACGTAGGATAAAAGAGAATTTATAAATTTCTGTTTTTTAAAATAGACCAGCTCGAAGTCCCTGGGGCAAAGGAAGCTGCACAAGCATATGAAATAGGCTTTACTTCTTAAGTTTGTTGGAATATGCTGTTTATCTTAGAAAATCCTGAAGAATTAGAAGCCACGGCAACAGTGTGGACTGTTCTCTTTGTTAGGTTTTCAGAGTTTGGAGGTTGATACTCGCTTTAAAACGCCTCTTGGTCCACAGCGATAAGGTAACCATAGGTTTGCGACAGAACAATCAGCAGAACCCAGGCTTCTTTATTTCCAACCCAGTGTTTTTCTGTATAAAAGTCTGTCACCTGCATGGCTCCTGTTTGCTGCTCAACCAAAAGCCCCTGCCCAGGAAAGCGTGCAGGCAGCAGACTACGAGGAAGGCAGGGGGACCCCTGCCGGGGGCCGGGGCGCATCCGGATGGCGCGAGTGCCAGCGCGTGGCCTTTCATTCTTTCAGCACAAAGCTGTGAAAAGCTTTGCTGATTCATTTCACAGATGGTTAGCAGTGGCCTGGCACTTTTCTGGACAGGCTCCATTCCCTTCTGCATCTTATATTCCAAGGGAAATAGATATATATCAGATATATTGCTACATGATAGGAGATTTTTAGATACTGATAAGAAATACGGAAAAAAACGGGCGTGGGTGATTATATGGAGTAACCACTGATCACTCAAATTTTATTGATGGATAAATGCTTGTCTCCCTTTATTGTGCCTCGCTCACCAACCCTTCAATTACCCCATTTACCACCTGCCGTGAGATGGATTTCTCAGCTCCCCTCCTGCCCCCCTTCAAATGCTTTCCTGTCTTCCTATCACTGTAAGTACCATGCCCTCCTTGCAGTGGCTGGATCTCTAAGTACATCCACATTTTCTCTCCTTTCACATGACTATATTTCCATTATTTTCCAGTACAGATTCTAATCAAGTGGTTTATTCAGATATGCCTCGAAACTTCGTGTTGTTGTAGCCTCCACAGTCTACCTTAGACTGGAACCTCTCTGATGTCTAGCTCATGTCTGATTATTACGAAGAGGAAATTTTCTTTTAGGGAAGCCCCTCCAGTACTGTGCCAGTCCTCGCCTCTAAGCCCACCCCTTCTGTAGAAGCCACCTGGAGCCCAGGGCCTGCATTAGGTATTCTTTTTTGTCTACACACTTAGTCACCCATCTTCCTCTGACTAGCGATCCTCCTAGGATTTATTGATTGATTGTTTTAAAAAATTTGGCATTAATATATAGGACCTCATCTTATTATTCACACAAGTAAGTTCTAGCTTTTTGTATCTTATTAAGTCCTCTAGTTGGAAAAGAGGGCGCAGTTAGAAAATTACTCGTCTTGCTAAGTATGCACGTTCAGACTTATAGTTCACATCAAGAGTACAGATATAGGGGCCAGGGAGAGAGCTCTGTGGCACAAGTGCCTGCCTGGCAAGTGCAAGGTATTGAGTTCAAATCCCGGTCCTGCAGAAAAAAAAAAATACAGGTATAAGCAAGAAATATAAAGAAGACACTTTTTCGCAGTGATAGGCAGTTTTTTTTTTTTTTTATTGTTTTAAAGAATACAAAACGGTAAAATCAAACATTGGAAATGATACAAAATTTCATTAAACAAAGTAATAGGAATTCCACAATGGTGGTTATATTACTTAATGCTATCTTCAAATTAGCTGTTTAGGTTACCAGATATAATCCTGCAAAATTAGTAAGAAAAAAAGGTATAAGAAATTAAAAAGAAGGAAAAACTTAATTAAAAAACTGAGTATTAGCTACTCCTTTCAATAGGCCAGCAGAATTCAGCAATACTGAACTATCCTGCCTGTAAATGTATCCATATGTATATAAATGTGTTTTTTCTCTTCTTTTGTCCTTTCATCATCCTAGTTTTTCTTTCCCATTGAACGGCTTCTATTCCTTTTGTAGTCTGTATTGTATCTTTTAGATTTTATTTACTCTTTAAGATTCTCACACAACAGATAATACAGTGCTTGCACATGTGGATCTGATTTATTTCCCTTACCAGTATAGTCTTATTTGTATCCATTTACCTGCAAAAGCCTCAATTTTATCATTTTTTAATAGTTGAGTAAAACTTCATTGTGCAAAACACATCACATCATTTCTGTGTTTCTTAGTTGATGGGCATTTGGGTTGTTTCCAAGGTTTAGCTCTGACGAATTGCACTGCTATAAACATGGGTGCACATAGACCATGGTGGTATGATGTTTACATTTATTTTGGAAAAATACCTAGGAGTGGAATAGCTAGCTTAAAGGGACCTACAATCCTAGCCTTTCGAAGAATCTCCACGCTGATTTCCATAACAGTTGTACCACTGCCACCAACAGTGGAGAAGGGCTCCTTTTCTCCCACAGCCCCTCCACCTTTTGTTATTGATTAACTTCTTGATGATAACCATTCTTTCTGGGATAAGATTGTATCTGAGAGTTGCTTCAATTTGCATCCCTTGTATGACCAATAATGTCAATTATCTTTCATATGCTTATTTGCTATTTGTATCTCTTCATTTGTGAAGTGTACAATCATCTTAGATGCCCATTTTTGAATTGGTCTTTGAATTTTGGAGGTCTGATTTTTTTAATTCCTTCTATGTTCTAAATAGTCCTTTATCTGAAGGACAGTCAGCTATAAATTTTTCCCAATTCTTGGGTTTTCTTTTTACTCTGTTGGTGATTTCTTTTGATGTTTAGAAACTTTTCAAAAAAATGATATCTCAATTGTTGATTCTTTAAGTATTTCCTGTGCAATTTGGTTTTTGTTCATAAACTATCTGCCTACCCTTATGTCTTTAAGATTTCTACCTACTTTCTCCTCCAGAAGATTTAGTATTTCAGTGTTAATATTTAAATCTTTGATCCATTTTGACTAGTTTTGTACATGGTGCTAGGCGTGGGTCTAATTTTAGCCTTCGGAATGTGAAAAGCCAGTTTCTCCAGGACCATTTGTTAAAGAGGCTGTCGTCCTTCCAGCGAACATGTTTGGCCCCTTTGTCAAAGATAAAGTGGCTGAGTGTGCTTGCAGTTGTGCCTGCGTCTTCCATTGATTCTCAGAGCTATTTCTTGGGATAGGCAGACTTTAAAGGGTTTGGAAGGAAAGCCTTAGGGAGGTGACACTAAACATAGATTTCCCATGAGTTGGTAAAATGGTACAATTGATGTTCTCATATGAGACATACAGTCAAGGTGAGGAGAAATGTTATGAAGTGGTAGTTTTGGGTCTTAGCTTAGAACAGTGAAGAGTTGTGTTCAAAGACGGAGTTCATTGCTCCCAATTCAATGTACACTGTACGTATGCCTGTTATGTAATATGCACTACTTCATAAATTTATATTTACATGTTATTTTCTCCAGCCAGAATTTCACTTTGTTACCTAATGCAATACTTGGAAGATACTGCATGCCCATTATATTCCTTATTAGATACATGAATGAGTGTTTTTTAAAAACAACTGGATGTCTCAGAGCTTGTAATTTGCTGATATATTTTGTAAAGTGTTAGGACAGGAAGTGAAAGAACTCTATCAAGTAGCTGTCGTAAAATTTACTTGACAATGCAGTACTTTGTTTTCAAGGAACTGAACTTCTTGTAGAGCTACTGCTCTCTAAAATGCACTTTGTGGAATGTCTTAAAAAATAGAAAGTACTCAACCGAATGCAATCCCATGTTGTGCTCATCCTTTTCTTGGACTGAATCCCTTTAGGCGAGGACCTGATTTCTGTCTCTTCTTATACTAAATTGTGGAAGCAACGTTAAGGGCCGTATGGTCCAGCAATGACTTGAATCTTGGAGTCTATACATGGTCAGCTCTTGTTTAAATATTTCCGTTCAGCAGCCCATCTCAGATTTGTGTAATTCTTTCATTTAGTAAAAGGCTTTTGTTTTGTTGAGGCCAAATCTATCTGTGGAGCTCTGCATCCATGCTTGTAGCTTTGCCCCTTCTAGCCCTCAGTATACAACCAAAACGCTAAGAAAGTTCTATCTTCATAGAAAACACTCAGCAATATGTAGCGAGTGCAACTGAGTTAGGAGAATTGGACTCACATAAGGTTTCAAATTAGGGCTTAGGAATGAAATACACTGCGACTAAATTTGAACGCGATTTTCCACCAGATTACATTTTAGGCATGTCAGTTTAGTGCCTGGGAGTATCTGTATACATAAATGGAAATGACATTTATGTAACTTTATAATTTTAGTGTATAAATGCAGCTAGTTGGGGATGTCTTGCTCTGAAGATAAAGAGAAATTGGATAAGGCAAATAGAGCGTTATGGCTTTTTCTTTTTTTTTTGGAGTTTACTTCCTTCCCCCATAGTACTGTTATAAGAGATAGACCCGCCTCTTTGTATTTCTTGGTTATAAATCCAGTGTGTCTATGAGATCCAAATCATTGAAGTTCCTACGAGATTTCATGTTAAATAGACTCATTGCCTTTGGTTTATGACCCTACTTTTAAGTTCCTTTCTAACCATAAAATGGCTTAAAGGGGAAGCATCTGTGGAAGAAAACTGAACAGGCCAGCACCTTCCATCCCTGTCAGATGTGGTGTACAAGACCAGACTTTAGCCTTTCACAGATGATTCCTATGTATGGGCATCAACCAAATGATGCACCAATTTGTGAACGTATATAAGCCCATATTCGTAAAAACAATCCTAATTTTTTTCCTGTTTGTTCCCATAGGACTTTAGTATCATCAAAGTTCCTCAGCCCAAAGTTCCTTGAGAGCAAGCTGGGTTATTTCACATTACTTAGGAGTTTCCTTTGTGAGCCTTTCTAGCCACTCCGCCGAAGCAGGCTTCTTCTGCATGATACTGTTTCGTCTTTGGAAGAGGCTACATTTATTGCTTAATCCAGCTCCGACAGTCTCCCTGGCCAGCAAAGCTGCCTTCCTGTCTCTACCAGAAGCTGTCCTCTGTTGCTGAGGGCTGCTCTTGTTTGTAAAGATTTAAGGGTGCATGGAGAGCAGTTCCTTTTCTGATAAACAAGTCATTTTCACTGGGTTGTGTTTCTTATTCCTGGCACTCTCACTCCCAAATTTAAATCCTACCTTTGTGAAGATGGGTTTTGTGATGGCCTCTTTTCTAGTTTCCAGGCTTAAGCTCAGGAACTCCTGCATGCTCCTCTGTAATTTCCATCTTTCTGAAGCATCCCTCATAGGCGCCGATTGAGCTAAGGATGTCAAAAATCGCACATGATTCCTATTAGGATTGTACGAATTTTCAGGTTTCCATAAAGTGCTCCTGGTTTGACTTTGGGCTATAATTGAGTGTGACTCTTTCTTTTTTGCCAGGGCAGCCATGTGTTGGGAGCATGATATCACGAGAAGTACGTTATTCTAGAAATCAGAAAATCTCAGGGCTGTTCTGAAATCTGCATAAACTACCTGCAAGCACTTTTGCATTCATTCTGTAAAATTTGTTGGTCCCAGAATATCCTAGACAATTTACATGGTATTCTACATACAGGAACAAATGAGGTACTCAGCGATGCGTGACCCTGTTTACATATGAGGTCAGAAGTCAGTGCACTATGGCCTGGGAGCCAATTGCGCCTCCCTCTTCATTGTGTAAATGAAGCTCTACCAGAATGCTGCCCGGATCATCCACGTATTATATACAGAAAACCACAGTAGACTAGTCCAAGTCATTACGTGCGCTCCATCAAAGACAACTAAACCGTAAGTGGGAGTTTGAGAGTCGGCCCAAGAACCACCGTTTTTATTTTCTATTTAACTGATGCATGACAGTTATACAAGTGAATGGGTTTTGTTGAGAGGAGCAGATTTAGCTCCTCAAGCAGTCGCCACCGTCTCTCTCGCTTTCTGCAGCCCTCTCCTGGCAAGTGTGCACGACCACAGCAGACAGTTGTGGCGCAGTTGTTGCTCCTTCTGCTGTGCCCGGTCTCCAGCCTGTGTTCTCCCAGCACTGCCATGGGCCTCTGCAGTCCCTCTGCCTCGCAGTGGATTGTCCTTGTCTTTCCTCTGCTCTTGCCCTGAAGTCTTTTCCTTCCTGTTCAGACCATGCCATACAAGTCTAGGTTTGAGTTCATTTTCTCGGCATAATTAACCGTTTGACTGCTAAGGAGCGCTATCGTGCTCTTCTTATGTTACTCCGTAATGCGAAGCGCACAATAGCAGCAGCCAAACAGTTAAAGAAGCACAAACCATGTCACAGTCCCTTGTCTTGACACCACCAAAATGGGATCTGAATCCAAATAGGATGCTGGCCAGTGTACTCTTGAACACACTGGTGTGCCTTCCTTAGATTTCTGCCTCCCCTCCTGTTGCTTTTCCTGAGTGAGAGACATCAAGGAACATTTTTTCCTTTGAAATAGTCAGTTTGTCATGAGCTGGATGCAGACAGTTCCTGTGTCATTCATGAAGTGATGGGTCCATAGGCAGCCAGGAGGAAAAAGAGTTCCCATTTCCTTGTGAAAACTTTCAAAATCCTTTCTTCTTGCTTGTTTGAAATGTATGTACAGTACACTAATGCTGTGTGCAACTGTCCTACTTCAAGCCAGAACTTCTATTCCTGCCCAAGAGAGTCTCAGCTCCTGCTTACCAGCTTTCTAATCCTGGACCCCCAGCTGTCACAGCCTCTAATGACCAACATTTTACTCAGCCTGTGTGGTCCACATTTTTAGATTCATATGAGTGAGGTTATGAAGTACTTGTCATTATCTGCTTATGTTATTTTATGTAATGTAAAGGTCTCAAATTCTGTCTATATTGTCAGAAACGAGAGTACTTCATTCTTTTTTTATGGCCAAGTAGTATTTACACACACATGCGCACATGCGCGTGCGCGCGCACACACACACACACACACACACATTATATAGTTTATGCGTACCCACCTATTAGTTTTATGGTGCACCACTGAGGCTGCTCCCTACCTCTTGACTACAGTCAAGGGCTGCAGTGAACATGGGAGTGCCGATGCCTCTGGCGCCCTGATTCCATTTCCCACATACATGAAGCTAGGTTGCGCAGGTGTAAGGCGCCTTCCAGGTATCCGTACATGTGAGGCTCTTCCGTGCTGCTGTCTATAACAAGCTATCGTGTTTTGTTCTCACTAGAGGCATGCAGTGGTACCTTTTTTGTCAAATTTATACCAGCACTTAAAAAACAAATCATTAGTCTCTTCAATTATATCTGTTCTTCGTGGGATGGGCATGTTCGTTCAGAAGCGGAGCCTTTTGCCATGGACCTGTGGCCCTGCATCTGCCTCTTTTCAGAAATGCCACTGAAGATCTAGTGTCTGTTTTTAACTTGTTCCTTGTTTTGCTGTTGGCTTTTTGAAGCGCCGTCTCTGTGCTGGCCGTGCCACCCCGGGCGAGCGGTCTGCACACAGCTCCTTCCTTTCTGTTGCATGGTGACTGTCTCACTGCTGTGCAGAGCTCAGTGCTGGGACCAAACCCTATTGGTCAGTTTCAGGGTTTTCTCTTTCCTGTGCTTTTGAGGTCCCACCTAGCGAAGCACTTCCTGTGCCCGTATCTTTAGGTGTTTATTCTGTTTTCTTTTCTGGCCGTTTTGTAATACATTAAAGATTTTAATCCATTTTAAGTTGGCTTTCATAACTGATGAGAATGGAGATCCAGTTTTATTCTCCTACATGTGGATGGCCCATTTTCATGGCATCTTTTATTAAAAAGATTTTTTTTTTCAATGTGTGTTCTTAGCATTTTTTGTTGAAAATCACTTGATTGCAGATCTGTGGGCTTATATCAAGGCACCCCACTTGTTTCTTTGATCTGCATGTCTGGTTTTATGTCACCACTGTGCTGTTTTGATCACTATAGCTTGGGGTTTATTTTGAAATCAGATTGTCTAATGCTTCCTGCATTGTTCCTTTCGGGCAAGGTGTCTTTGAATACTGAGATATTTGTGATTTTTAAAATAAATTTTAGAATTTTTTTCTACTTAACAATTTCATATTAATATTATAGACAGCCAGGGTTAAGAAATGTTAGAAAGGAGGTTAAAAGTATAGCGCAGTGTGAAAGAGCACTTGTGTACCATGTTTAAGGCCCTGAGAGAGACAGGCAGGCAGGTGGGCGGGCGGGCGAGCAGGCAGACGGACAGATGGATGGACAGACAGACAGACAGACAGAGTTGGTTTTTTACTTTTGCAGAACATTATGTAGCTTATTGAGGAGAAAGAAGCTTATAAAAATCAGTAACATGTAATTCACCAGTAATGGAAATACCTTATAGTTGCCAGTGAGCATTGCACAGGGACATTTGTAAAAAGGGAGTTTCCACAGGAAGAAGAATAGAATGAATTTTGAAAGATAAAACCTCTGGCGGACAAGACTCGTGGAGTGACGTCAGGAGAGCAGTAGCAGGTGCGAGAAGACAGTGCCGTGAGCACAGGTGCCTCAGCCTGAAAGGTCCTGGGAATGATGGGAAGCCTGGGGTGGGGGCAGAGCGCTGAGTGGAAAGGAGAGAAAAAGGCCACTGGCCGTGTAGAGACTGGACCAGCGGGGCCCTGCACCCTACGGGAAAGTGGGAAGTTTTTACATTGTTGCAGTGAAGCAAAATTGAGTCCCCCGGGGCCTCAGTTTGTCGTTTATAAAGTAGCCAGCGCAGGGGAGCAGCCAGAGCTCAGGAGCTCCACAGTGTACGTTCCTGGAGCAGTTTCCGCTACATGTCCAAGGGTCTCGAGACTGGGTCCATATCTAGGGTTACGTGAGTGACGTGGCCCTGCTGTGACTGGCCACCTTGTCATCTGCTCCAGTCCATCAGTTTTGGTGATAATATAAATGAGGTCAGTGCTCCTGTGTGGAATCTTCACAAGGATTCAGTGAGGTAGACTTTGGGTGAGGAAATACATTGCCTGATAAATATGTTAAAGCTCTCAATAAAGAATATCATATAATGATAAAATGTCTTCAAAGTGCTTTATGTGCCGTGCAGGGAGGGGCCATAAAGCAGGGACAGTTTTATTGTGCAAATTGACATTCGTCACAATGAGTACTCGGGCCTCTTCTGGCTTGACATCGGTATGTTTTTATGCTCAAACCTGAGTGTGTTAATTTCTGTGTCAGCTCTTCAATATTAAATCTTATTTAACTATTTTATAAATTCTTATCCGTATCAGTTCCTCATAATTTCATCTTTGTTCAGAAACTTACAAGGATCGCTACCTTCTTCTTTGTGTTGTAATAAACTACATGTCATTGGTTTTATACCTTCAAGTAAATTCATTGAGTTCTGGCTATTTACCTCTTCCAGTGTTTCCCCAAATGTTCCAAAAACATGGAGATGCTGTGCTGGTGCCATGCCCGGGGCATTCTGAGTGGGCAACTGAGACTGGGCATGGTGACACATGCCTGCCTGTAATCCCAGCACTTGAGAGCTGAAAACAGGAGGATCAGGGCCGGCCAAATAGCTCATCAGGTTAAAGCATCTGCAAGCAGGTGCAGGAGCCAGGGGTTCAATCCCCAGGCCTGCTGTGCCAGCCCCGCCCCTGGGACAAGCTGGACAATTGAGACTGGGCATGGTGGTGCATGCCTGTAATCTCAGCTTTTAGGAGGTTGCAAACAGGAGGATCACTACAAGTCCAAACTAGTAGTGAGACCCTGAACGCCCTGTAGTCCCCTCCCAGAAAACAGAAGGATCATTAGGAGTCTATTCTGTATAGTGAAACCCTGTAGACCCTATACTAAGTACTTAAAAAAAAAGGTATATGGGGTAAGTTTCCAGTGATTGAAGATTTGAACTTACCTGACCAGCTCATCTGTGTTTTATGATTCATTTTATTAAAACCAAATAAATGAATGGGTCAAATATTTCAAAAGATATTTAGAATGATGTAAATTTAAATAGACAGACCTTTGAAATTGTAGCAAAAGCGGTCAGAAAGAATTCATATGGTTGCTAAAGTTTTCAACGTCAAACGTTCCTGTTAAAGATAGATTTTTGAATATTTTTTTAAAATGCTATTTTGTAAATAGCTCTTCCTCTACTCTCAAGGAAAGCGCAGGTAAATGGTAGGCTACTAGGTGCTCCCGCTGACCCCTTGCCCTTCCTCCTCACAGATGTGGATGAGTGTGCCGAGGGGCACCACTACTGCCGCGAGAACACCATGTGCGTCAACACCCCCGGCTCCTTCATGTGCATCTGCAGAACTGGGTACATCAGAATCGATGACTATTCATGTACAGGTGAGGGTGACTCTTTATCAAAGACAATGTTTCTATGCCTTAACTGACTTTTCAAAGTTTTTTTTTTTTTTAACGTTCATTTTATAGTATGTATGCTATAAATACTCCAAAAAAAGAATTGCAATCATATCTTTTTGGTTTTATAATTTTGGAAATGTTGTAAAGAAAAGAATACTTGCTTGTTCTTGAAGTGTTTTATGGTCTTTGTTTGGAAAAGAAAGAAAAATAGAGAGCCGATCCCATATTACTTAAATTTATCTTCAAAAATGTACTTGTGGTCAAATCTTGTATGAATTGTTGAAGCCAATCTGAGAAACAACTTTTGGACAGTACTTGGTTTTAGTAGCAATACGTTTTTGAGTAGAGTAATAGTCGCATAAGTGATATATTTTTTCAGAAATACATTCTTGGATTTCCAGGAAATGAGACTGCTAAAGAGAACTGCACTTCTTCCCACCTTGGGAAGGTTCAGTCGAGCACTTCATTTTGTTTTACGAGATGCCGCTACCTTCAGTGCCATCCTGGGTTCTGTTCCGGGGTACTGAGGGAGGTTGTAATCTTTGAAGTCAGTCCTAGGATAATACAGCCTATTCTCCTCATATTTTGTGGACTTCTGCTCGTATTGAATATGAAAACAAATGGCGCTAGGTTAATGACAGTGGGATTTGAGCAAATGAGAGAGGGAAGCAGAACATTCCTTTGAATTTCTGGTTTTGAAGTAGAAAGAAATAAAAGTAACATTTTAAGCTGTAGAATCATAAAACTGAGAACAAAGGTGCGATTCTTTTCACTCTCCATTCTTTTGATTTTACAATCTTTGTCAGGTGGATGTTAATAGAGGCTTCCAGAGGATGAACCTCTGTAACACCCCCCGGTAAAAGTACCAATCTATAATAAAGATGTCATACCATATGTGCTTACGTTCACAGCCGTATTGTGTATTGTTTGATGTTCTCTTTGCCAGAATGGAAGGAATGATTTCTTTTAGGTTAAAATATAGTTTTAATAAGAACAAAATAATAGAAATAGAAATATAAATGGGTGAAAAGTGGCTTCCCAGTCCATGAGGAGGAAGCCAAGATGCCTTGCAAGTAGAAAAGATATTTAATATAGAGATGCCAAGGAATCGAAAGTTCCTACTTTTTAAACTCATCCTAAACATTTCCACAGTATGGGAGCAGTTCTGTCTTTTCTTTAGACAAAATTTAATGGCAGTGAGTGGCAGAGTGTCATAAAAGATGGCTTTCAACACAAGGATGATGTAAGCTACTGCGTCATAGCGCGCAGATGGAGAATAGAGACCATGAACTTATTACAAGAGTGAGGCCCTTGCTACACTTCTGTTCCTGGGACAAAAGCCCCACAATGTAAAGGACAGAGGGTTATTTCGGCTCCCTTTTGGGCAAGTGTCTGTCACGAATGGCAGGCTCAGTTGCAGAAACCGTGTGGAAGAAGAGCCCCCATCATGGTGACCAGGAGTGGCGAGAGGAGGGGGGACGCTGAGAGGCTGGTTTGCCCTGCGTGTCGCACCCCATGGCCCCACTCCTCTGTCCTAGCTGCACCTCCTAGCAGCGCATCCACCGCTCAACTCATCTTCCGAGCAGTGCAACAATGAGTGTGGTGCCCCTGTGATCCACCCTGTCACCCCCAAACACACAAGGCTTTTGAGGAGCACCCAGATCTAAACCAGAACAACCAATAATATTAATGAGCCTGAGTTCCGATTCAATTGTTAGTAGGAATACTAAGCTATAACTTACTGCTATTTGATATTGTTTCACCTCTCGCTGCATCCTTCTTCCAAGTTAAATCCCCCAAATTGCTGTTTGCTTTTAACTTCGTAGGGAGATTTTTCCTTGGGATCCCAAAGTATCTAGTGACAGGAATGGAGTTGCCGTTGTAGGAATGAAGAGGAAAGCCGAAACCATCGCACGATGGCTGTTTGTGACGTGCCAGGGCTTCAGAATCTGGCAGCTGATGAGGAATATAGTTCCTTAGTGAGGCACACACATTCCTAATAAGCATTCATTATTTCTTTGCTCCCACTTAGAGGGGGAAGCTCTTGTGCCCTTAAATTTCCTGTCTATCAGGACTAAATCTACAAACTTGAGAATTCACATCTGTGCCCAAAAGTTGGATTTTACAGGGTTGGGAAGATAGCCTGGTGGTCTAAGCGCCTGCCTGGCAACTGCAAGCACCCAGGTTCAACCCCCGGTACCTTGGGCTGTGACAGCCCCATGAGTCTGAGCTGTGTGGTGAGACCCTGTATCAGATAGACAGACAGATTTTTTTTTTCAAGTTTTTAAAAAATAATTGGATTTTACTGCATTTTGCAGTCTTAGGTCAGACGAGCACTGTCAGAATCTTTCCTGAGGTGTTGAGGTCTACTCTGTCCACGTTTATACAGTGGTGATGGCCTCCGTGCAGCTGACTGAAGACTTCTCTCATGGAAGTTTACCTTGTGGCTGAAGGTGGCTCATTCCTTTTAAGAGTTCCCATAAGGCCAGAGTAAGGCTTTATTTCTCTGATCCGGATTGCATTTATTTTCTCTGAATTTTGTAACAGACACCCTCAGACTTGAGTAGAGCGCTGTCCGGAATCAATGCCAAGACGCCACTTGGCCGGCCCATGGTGTGTGCAGCTGAGCCCCGAATTCTTCTTCCTGTGTGTTCACATCGAGATGTCAGATCTGCTCCTGCAGCCCTGCCCCTCGCGTCTGTCGGGAGCCCACTCTCGCAGACACTCAGGGCTGTAGCTAGCAGACTCTCAAGGTTGTTTATTCAAACTGAAAATTAATCACAGCTGCTCTAATTTAAAGACGGTTCCAAGAGCAGTGCCCATTGCTTTATAGTTAAGAGCTTTGATCGATAAAAGACGCCTTCTGTTCTTGCCGTTTTCATAACGTTGCTGCTCTGGTGTTGAAATTATGCAATTGCATTCTGTACTTGTTCTCATTGCGCTTTTTTATTTGTTTCTTTCCATTTTGAGTAATTTTAATTAGATTTTTGTAATGCTCACAACATTTGGGGCATGGAAGAAGTCTTAAAGACAGTCGAATCTTAACCTTTTACTTTTTAAATGAGGCAACTGGGGCGCCAAGATCTACTGCCTTAGCCGTAGTTCTTTAGGTAGTGAGAGACAAATGGGGCCAAAAGTTACAGTCACTGTCTAATTTTCAATCATATAAAAGTAAATAAGTGCAAAGGTTTCCTGTGTAGCATGGAAATACTTTATTATTCAGTTTCCAATATTCAGTACTTAAGTTGCATCTCATGCAGGTTTTATTCATTAGTTTCAGCTTTCAACTGCAAGAAGTGTTTTTATATAAATTTTATAATAGTAATTGTAGACCAGCACGCTCTGGGCCTCTGACTCTATTGCAGTGTTATGTCAATAACTCAGTTGTCTTGTTTGTACAAATCGGGCAGCAGTTTATACTTTTATAAACTCAATATAACTTCCTTTCAATGAAGGTGCTAGTGTTTTTCTAATTAATATTTCATGATTTCTCTCCTTGCCATCATCTTTTGTGTTCTTGTACAAGAAAGGCTGAGTATATGTACAAGGAAAGAGAGAAACACCTACAAGGAAAAAGATAAAGAAGGCAAGGAAACAAAAATGGAGAGGAAAGGAGGTGGAGAAAGAGGTTATGAACCAGTATGTGTGGAGCCCAATCCTCAGGATCCTTGTAAAAGTCACCTAATTTTTATGCATAAAGGTTTTTGATTACTTAGCTGGATGAATGGCTTTCTTGGGTCACTTACTTGAGCATTAATCAAACTGGTAAATCTTCTCCATTTCCACTGAGCTTCTCTTGGAATTACTCATCTGTGATGGACAATGAATGAAACGTCTCAAGGAAAACAGAGTCAGGAATATCGCGATCACCAGAGAATAAGCATCTGTGTGAAGTTGCATTCATTTTCAGTCTTTCTAGTACACATAGCTGTGTTCTGGTTATGTCAATAAGGACAGGGATTCCCGTTCTCCTTTGGTGTCACTGTGTCCCCTTCCTGCTGTTCTCCAGCTCTTGGGATGGAGGCAAAAGAATGGGGAGGGTGGATGGGTCTAAGGGAAGTAAGTTGATCATTTAAGGCAGCAGTTATCAAATGGGGGCAATTTTGTCTTCTCACTTCCTGTAAGTTATGTGACAATATCTGACGCTATTTTTCATTATCATAGCTAAGAGGTGTTGTTGCTACTGGCCTCTGACAGGCAGCGGTCAGGGCTGCTCCAGGACATCCTGTAATACTTGTCTTAGCCTAGGAGTGTTCTAGAGAAAGTAACTGACTTGCCCCAGGTCGTTTCTCCTCAGCACTTTCCTCTGGTTACTTTTCACATTGCAAAGTAAAGAATCACTAAACTTTTATTCTGCACAGCGTGTCAGAGAACTGCCCCATTTATAGGACGCAAAATGTCAGCCGAACCAAAATTAAGAATTTCTGCTTTGAATTCGCTCAGTCAAACTTACAAGATACACGCTTTCGTTTTAATTTCCCTGTTCTGCAAGGCTTTTCTAGTCCTGAGTAGTGAGCGATGCCTTGTCTCACTCTTGGTGGTGTGTACGTGGTGTTCTTTGCCCTAAAAGGAGCCTTCTCACTGAGCTCCACTCCCCAACGAAGTTCTCTCTCCCTTCTCTGCTTAAGACACCTTATCCTCACCTTCACCTGGGGATGTGATTCTCCAGTGCTAGGACCAGAATCAGAGTCTGGCCAGCAGAGGATTGCTTAGAGCTGCTCAAGCCATGGGGTCTGGATACCTGCGCGGTACACGTGCGCCAACCCTTACTGTTGACAAGGGCTTCTGGTGCCTGGCTCTACGTCCCATTGCATGGGAGGTCCTTGGAATGTCTATACAGGGAATTCTTTTGATACTTGTTCAACAGCAAGCCCCTCTGTATTCCCCATAGAGTTTAACATTGAAAGTACATAACTTCTTATAGTTTGAACATCTTGTGCTTTATGACTTTATTGTTGAAGTCACTTGATTTGCTCTCATATGATCAATATAACTGATTTTTTTGAAAAAACTGTTGTCACTTGCATTTTGTTGGGTTGGCTTAATTTGCTGATTAGGGAGGAAGAGTAGTGACCTTTATAATATTGTTTTCTTCACTTTGCCATCTTATTGTTGACTATCTAGTATCTAAGGGTTTTGGATGCCATCAGGTAAAAAGGTTACAGAAAATGATTTATTGTTGGGAAACTGAGGCAAAAATTCAACTTGGTTGTAAACTAGGCAAGTTCCTTCCTTAGAGAGTTGCCGTGTGTGTGTGTGTGTTTAAGGTTTTTTGTCATGTGCTAGAGAAAGTAATTTGCTTAATGTAGTTAAAGAGATAGTATTATGGAGAGACAGCTGTAACATGATTGGTTGTATTTTTGCCTTTTTCAAAAAAGAAGGTATATGGACTAGCCCTCTTTTTCTGTACAAATGAGAAATAGCTTCATTGTCAGGTATTTTAAAATATCTCTTGATGGATTTATCCAGTTCACAGGTACAGAATAAGGCAGAGAAGGCATTGTGCACGTGTGTGATATTTACTGGTGCATAAGTGGTAAGGAAGGGAGATTACTGGGGACAGTGACAAGGGGGCTGGGGAGCTGTAGGAAGCCCGGCGAGCAATGATGAAGAGAAGATGAGAGAATGAGTGTAACACCGTTCTCAGAGGTAAACAGAGCTACGGTAGGTGTGGAATGCCGGGGGCACTTAATCTCTAGTAAGATGGCTGTCCCAGAGGAAGGGCTTAATAACTGTTTGCTGCACACTGTGATTGGTATTGCTATGACCAGGCAAGCTAATTTTCATAGAGCACTTGGCTTCGGCGGAGCAGTGGACTCAAATGCTCTTTTTTATTCCGACTGTGCTTACCGTGCTCTTGAGGGCGTGCACCTGAGAAGAGAAAGGGAAGCGTAGGAGTCACAGAGGAGCACTTTCCCCTGCAGGTTAGAAAAACTTGCTCTTGAGGATCCGGTGTGCTTGCTGGGAGAGGGAGGTGCGGTGTGTACATCCCAGGCCCCATTGCAGACATTGACCTGCCGGGAGCAGAGACGGGACCTTGGAAGAACCAGACTGATCAGGCTCAAGCAGGGCAGCTTTCCTGAGCCTCGCTTCTTTGCTGTGATTTCTTTTCTGCAGAATCCCAATCAACAGTCAGATAATCCTGCCATCTGGCCACTTGTTGCCATGACTATTGGAAAAGATTTGTGCATTTTTGTGAACAACCACTCCACATTTTGTTTTATGGAAATAAGCATTACAAACTGTAATAAAAATTGTGGCATTTGTCAGCTTTTGCTTATAAAACATTAAAACAAGACTTTAATTTTTAAATTTTGAAGTCTATACCCTAAAGCAAAAAGAAATTTCATTATTTATCTCCTGGAGTCCATTACATATTATTGGGCTGTACAGTTATTCTTGAAAATAAAAGCATGATCGTGAAAATGAAAACACCAGGCTCCAGCACTCAAAGATGGAAGGCATTTCTAAAGGAAATAGAATCCTGGGAGCCTTTCTGGGAGCATGCATGCCAGAGTTACCAGGAGAGGTGAATGTTTAGGAGGTGCTGGGCACAGTTACAGAAGGTGCAGGGAACAGCGGGAAGACAGTCTGACAGCCGGGGCGCAGGCCAAGGCCGCGCGCCTGTCTCCTTTTCAGGACACATATGTGCACGCATGCAATTAGCAGTTGGCTCAGAAAGGACCAGGCTCAGAGGCTCAGGAAAGCCAAGTGCCTTCTGAAAGATGCAAAGCTTGGAAAGGGGCCGCGTGCTGTGAATCTGCCAGCGGGTGGGGAAGCGCCGCGGCGACCCTGGCGGGTGCAGCACTGCAGCCCGGCAGGTCTTTATGTAGCATTCAGCGCAGCTGTCGCATCCAGGGCCAGCCAGCCTCCGGTTGATCTTCAGAGAAACTGGTGTGTGCGGTCGCGGCAGCGTGGCTGTGGGCGAGCTCACCTGTGCCATGGGACGGTGGACGTCGCCTTGATAGCAAGCCTTGCCTAGCTTGACTTGGTCGCTCAGTCAACCCTCGTCCACCTTCATCCCGAAAGAGTGTGTTGTTTGAGCTTCATTTTGGGATTTCGTATGAAAGGCATAAAGCTGAAAATTCATATAGGGGAGTAACAAGGTGATACAGTCCAGAAGTGTCACGACAGCAGTGGCTTTGCCCCAGACCCCTGTGGAGGAGAGGCCTGCTGAGGCCAGCGCTCGGCAGACGCCTTTCGTGGTCGTTGGCTTTGGCAAGTCAGCCAGAAGAGAAGTGTGGCCGTCTCTGTGCCCTCACCCTGGCACAGTGTCCATCATCTGTTCTGCTGCTGACCTCGTCTGGCAGGCTTAGATCCCGTGGACCCTCCTGACCACACGCCCTGACATGCCATTCTCCTTCACTCCACAGCCCAGGGTGCTTCCGGCTGTGACGTCTCGGGGGTATCGCCTGGGTGACAGACCATGCCAGATCAGGAGCCTAGTCTCTCTTGTGCTCCCAGTGAGGTGAGGCACAGCACCACTGACTTCCTCGGCAGGATCTGCCTACCTGTTGCCTCTTGCTGTAATGATGTACCTCCCTTACGTATCTTCTGGTGCTACTCACGGGATTACTGTTCCTGAAAGTTCTTTGATCAGGGGAAGTGCACGTGCTACTTGTGTCCTGCTGCACAGCACCCCCAACACAGCAGCTTGAGACAGCCAGTGTGTGTCACCCTCCAGCGTCTATGCGTCAGGAGGCGAGGCACCACATAGCCGAGTGCCCAGCCTGAAGGACAGTGACAAGGCTGTCCCAGTGGGCGGGCAGGGACTGCGAAGGAGGTTTTCCCACAGTTGTCCAGGTGGGTGTTGGGTGTGCCTCCTTTCTGATGGTTGTCGACAGGACAGATTGCCCAAGTAGGCCTTTCTAATATGGTAGCTTGATTCATGGAAGAGACAGACACTACCGATAGGCTGAGGAGATCATCCGCCTTTGTTATTTAACCCAACATCCTGTTGCCTTTGCCATAGTCTTGTTTATTAGAAGCATATCATAGGCCCAGACCTCATTTAAGGAAACGGTTACACAAATCCATGCATATCAGGATTAGGAGTTCACAATGGAGTAGCATAGAGGCTGACCGCTGGAGACTTTCGACTATTATGGGTTGCAGAGAACCAACTCATGTCAGCCAAGTATGGGACGGACAGATATCACCAAGTTAAAGATTTAGAGGTGAGTCAAGAGCGGTGGATGTAGCTCAGCAGCATAAGCACCTGCCTGGCAAGTGCAAGGTTCCAAGTTTTATCCCCAGTACTGGAGGAAAAAAAAAGGTAGCAGAAATGTTTTGTGTAAGCAGTGTGTGTGACTGGAGGGCTCGTAAGATAGCACACATTTCTTTCACTGCTCTTCATACCAGAGCTTTGATACGGGTGTAGGGTCAGATTATCAGCCTGTGTGATAAATGCAGGTGCTATAAATCATCATAGCTAGAATGTGCTACAAGCTGGAATAAGCATATGTAAACAGCTATGGGGAGCCTAGGGGAGACTGACAGTGGGTAGTCCGTTGAGTCACGGGTAGACATCAATGACAAAGTGACATTAAAATTAAGATTTTAAGGATGAACAGACATTTCAGAAGAGAAAGAAGAGAAGTGAAAGAAAAGATTTTATAAGACAGGAATGTAAGGACAAAGGTCTAGGCTGTTATATAAGAGGAGTTTAGGGTGGATGAAATTATAAGAGATGAGACCAAGTCATGTCGGAAATTCTCAGGCCCTTTTTAGGTTTGTTCCACCACTCCAGCAAGGCAGCGTCCATCCTGAAGAAGATGTGCCTAGGTCGTGCCGCTGCTTTGCTTCGTTTTAGTTGTGTATTATTTTTCATTTTTGCTGACAAGCTGTTTGCTAAGTTATTGATGCTTCTGGCATTCAATGCAGGCCTAGAACAAGGCGAGGGGCACAGAGTACCTCGTAACTACTCCAACTCTCATGAAAGCTAGCTTTGAGTGCCTGCTAATGAGAACACGTTTCAAAACGTTCTAGAACAGCATCATAGTCTATGAATTACTTCCTGAGGTGTTTTCTAAGAAATAGATTTGCATATATATGGTAGAGTTAAACAAAAACAGTAAAAATAAGATGGGAAATGATTAAGAGGCCCGTATAGCTTCTCATTCGTTTGTCCACCAACTGAAAACCTATCTGGCCCACTTCTCTTTTTGGACATTTTATAGTATTGTACCTTGTGGATAGTAACTGTAGCCCAAGCTGGCACTGAACCTACAGCTTCCCACGTGCTGGGATTACAGGTGTGAGTCACCATGCCCCAGTATCTTGGGCTTAGATTTGAACCTTTGTTCTACTGTCTGTTAGCTGTCATCTTGATCAAGTTACCTAACCTCTAAGCATCAGTTTCTTCATCTTTAAAATGGAATGTTACAGAGCTGGCCAGATAGCTCAGCAGGTTAAAGTGCCTGCTTAGGCAGATAGAAGGGCCAGGGGTTCGATCCCTGGCTTGCTGTGCCAGCCCTGCCCCCAGGGCGTGCTGAAAAGACAATGGAGTCTGGCATGGTGGCACACGCCTACAATTCCAGCTCTTGGGAGGCTGAAAACAGGAGAATCACTATAAGTCCGAGCTATGTAGTGAAACCCGGTAGATCCTGTAGACCCTGTCCTAAATACATTTTTTTTTAAAAAAGAAATGTTGCATACATTTTATGTTTTAAAATTAAATCAAATGAAGCATGCCAAGTAACTGGCAGCATAGCTGGAACATTGTAAGTGCTGAATAATTTAAAGTTATTACTATTGTTTCCATTAGCGTTAGACAGAAAAATGCCCACCCCCAAAGAAAAAAAGATGTCCACGTCCTGATTCCCAGAATCTGTGAACCTATGGCGTTCTGTGGCAGAAAGAATTTTGGGGGGCTAACTAAGGGTAAGGACTTTGAAACGAGGAATTGTCTAAGAGTCCCCACGTCATCACTGAGTCCTTATAAGAAGAAAGGAGCCTCTCCTTACTATCCCTAGAGGACCACGTGACTGTGGAAGAGTGGTGAGAGACACCTCCTGATGGCTCCGAGGACAGGGCGTGAGTGTGGGTGGCCCGCTGAGGCAGGAACCGGCCAGGAAATAGGTTTAGACCTGGAACCTCCAGAAAGGAGGGCAGCCCACTAGCTTTCAGCCTTCTGTCAGATTTCTAACCTCTGAGATTCTAACAGAAGTGTGTGTGTGTGGTTTTAATGTACTCATTTTAGAATGATTTATTATAGTAATAGAAAACTAATGCACACACTAACACTTTTGAATTGCATGAAAATATTTAAAAATAATTGACAGGTTTTTTTTTCTTTTCTTTTGGGTTACCAAGGAGAATTAACAATTTTCAAACAACTCAGGTGATTTAGGGAGAACTTCAAGGGTAGTCTATTCAGGGGAAGGATAACTCAATCTGTATATATGTTCAGGGCTTCACTTTAATGATTAGTTGTTCTTTTCATATTTGAATTTGCTATAAAAATTAGAAGTGTTTCTTATTTTAACAACATCTTCCTTGTGCACTGCCAGTGAACATAAGCACATGACATTATACAGAAATAGACTGTGCATTTACCCAAGAGAGAAAAATTAAATATCATAGTGCCTTTCTTACCTACCTCATTTTAAAAGTGACTTTGAATATGTTAACAGGAAGGAAGTTGGCAGGCAAAATTTTGAAAATACTATGAAATTGTGCTTGTGCCTGTGGGTGGTTGGTGGGAGTCAGTCCTGTCACAGGCCTCCAGAAAGGAGCAGGTTGTTCAGTGAGCTCTTGGGCCACAAGGGCCCTGCTCAGGTCACGCTGTATCTATGCCATGAACTAGTGACCCACGGGTTGCACTTGGCACTCAGTGAGGACTTCTTTCGCCTTTGCGGCATGTTAACGATTCGACACTTATGTGGTCAGATAGTTTCATTAGGAAACGCTGGTTCTTCGGCCCGCTTTTCCGTTGTTTCTCTCTGAATTCTAGGCCTGCACTGCTTCACCCCCGCTGGAGTTGTAATGGGCCCTCAAGAGATACCCTCTGCCTTTTCCACAGCCTGCTTTCCTGCCCTGAGACCTAGCAATTCCAGAAAGGAAGCTTGTGGTGAAATGAGTAATAGAATGGTATTGCTGCTGAGTCGCAGCCATTCCTCTGTCTGTCTGACACATATAATGGAACATGTTTTAGTTCATAATCTATAATTGATAGTAGGAAGTGCTTACAGATATTATTTTGAGCCATAGAACTTTTAATATAGTGTCAAAGCTTTAGTTCTCTTATGAGTCATGTACTTACTCCCACATGTCACATTTAAATAAAACCCAGAACCACCAAACATTTCACTAAATTTTCAGCTCATCGATGTTAGTTTTTCTTGCAAAATTATAACATCAAGTAGTAAAGTTACAAAAATAGTTTCTGTGACACTCACAGGATTAGTATCAATTGGTTGGCTAATTGTTAAGACTCCTAGAAACTTAATCTGTCACAGAGTTCATAGCAGCAGATCCAGCTAGTTTAGGCTGAGGAATACATAAAATTGTTGATACACAAGGAAAGATCCATACAGGTGAAACTGTTGGATGCTGGATGTTTGTTTTTTGATGGTGTGTTGAGTCCCGTGAGAAAATCCTAACAGTGGAGATTTCCTTTCTCGCCTCTCTGGAGGCGGGAAGGCCATGGCGGTGAGGCAGCCTATTGGATTTCTGATGGGGTTCTTTTCCTGACTGCAGATAGAAGCTGCACTTTTGCTTTCATAAAGCACATGAAGGTGGAGGGTAGGTGGGGAGAATGCTTCCTGCCCTCACTAGGAGCTACCAGGCTTTATGGCCAGAAGGTCCCTCTGGCTGTCTCACCGCACAGGGGTCAGTCATTTGCTGTCTCTGGGAGTCTAGTTAACAAAAGAGGGAATCAAAGGTGAAGGAAAAAATCAACTCATTGGAGGTTTGGACATAAACTAGAAAACCTGAAGGAAAAAAACGTGTTCCTGAACTTAGCAAAGGAGTAGAATGTATTGTTTTTGAGACAGGCTGGCACTGAATTCGCAGAGGTAGCCAGGCTGACCTCGAGCCTGTGTTCATCCTACGTCAGTCCCCAGAGTGCAGAGCAGAAGATATTTCAGAGAGGAGAACAAAATCCAGGCAACGAGCTTATGTTTACCAGGCGCTAGGCACTGTCAGCGCAAAGCTGAGCTGCAGGTCTTTTTCCAGTTTAATTGGTAAACCAGGCCTACGAGGCAGTTTCCACTGTCAGCCCGGGGCGAAGCCAGGAACAAGCAGCTGAAATGGAGCTGCTAAGGCACTGTAAATCCTTCCATTCAAGCAGCAGCTACTGCCTGAGGAGTCCCGTCTTGGAGCATCGCGGCACACTCACAGGGCCTTACTTTACCTTCATTTGTTTCCCAAAAGCTCTGTCTTCAAAGACAGCCATTAGCGGTCCAGAAATATAAGTTATTGGGGAAAACAAATACACAGTCAGTCACACCCAGTCTATTCTTTGACACAAGTAGGTAGCCAATCACCTGTAAGAGCAAAGAGCAGCTAATGACTTCTTATAAGGAAGCCACAAGACATTATAAGAAATTAAGTGTGTCCGTACCGAGAAACACGTCTCTTAGACTGAGCTCGCCGAATCTCACTGAGAATGAGCTGGTGAAAGAAGAACGTTGCTACGTGTGGTGTCCATTGCAGGCAGAGCTGGGCAGTGGGGCTGGAGCTGGAGGCTTTTGCTTGGCCAGATCAATGGTGCTTTTTTAAATTTTATTCACTTTCTCTTTGTGAGCTGTGATACAACTAATGCTATTACTCCCTCCTTTGGCAATAATTCTTCCCAAACTCCTGTGGAGACCTGGTGAGTTCTCTTATCAACAGCTGCCATCCAGGAGTGGAAGTAGTCCTGTGCAGCTGCCTCCCGGGGGCCTTCGCAGCCACAGACATCTCTCAGCCTAAGTCTTGATGTCCTATTTTTTTTTTAATGAGCAGAACATATTTATTGACAGAAAGAAAGCTCCTGTCTTGAGAGAGGGACAGGAGGGGGGTCCTGAGCAGGTTGTCCCCTCGGTTTTGATTAACAGGAATGTGGTATGTATGTATGTATGTATGTATGTATGTATGTGTGTATGTATGTGTTCAAAGATTTTTAGGCAAGCAATAGGAAAATTTGTGGCTATATTTTTTCTTCTTCTTCTTTTTTTTTTTTTTTTTTTTTAAATCTTACTTATTTATTTATTTGGTGTAGCATCTCGCTATGCAGCTGAGAATTGTAGTGATCTTCCTATTGCAGCCTCCCCAGTACTGGGATTACAGGGCTAGCACAGCATGCTGGGGCTTCCTGGGCTGGCACAGCATGAAGTACCAGGGATTGAACGCAGGTCCTTGTGTTTGCCAGGCGGGCGCTTAGACTACTGAGCTATCCCACCGCCCTGTCCTGTGACTGTCTTAATGTTTTTTTTTTTTTTTTTTTTTGCCTTTTTGAGACAGGGTCTTGCTATGCAGTTCAGACTGGCCTTGAGCTCACTTTTATAGCCCAGGCTGGTCTTGAACTCGCACTGATCCTCCTGCCTCAGCCTCCCAAGTGCTGGGATTATAGGCGTGCACCACTACACCCGGCATTTTTTTTTTTAAATTTTATTTATTTATGTTACGACCAGCTCAGCCTGCCCAGGGATGGGGCTGGCACAGCATGTGGTGCCGGGTATCAAACTGCAGTCCCTGCGGTTGCCTAAGCTTGCCTAAGCAGGTGCTTTAGACTGCTGAGCTATCTCACCAGCCCATAAGTTTTTTTGTTTTTTTTTTTGCTTTTTTTTTTGGCGGGACCAGGGTTTGAACTCATGACCTTGCACTTGCCAGGCAGGCACTTGTGCCACAGAGCTATCTCCCCAGCCGACTGTCTTAATTTTAAAGGAATATTCTAGCTTCAGGCGGCTCAAAGAAAGCTTGAGGAAGATATGCCAAGACCCGAAAGTCTCTGAGCCTTTTGGGGCATTTGCAGTGTGCGATACCCTCAGGGGCCACTGCGGAACGCTTTCTGGGGACACACAGTGCTAAGATGCGTCCTACCTGTGCCTGCCAGTCAGCCGCTTATCCTATAGTTCTGTTAATGTACACTGAAGGTTGTGTGTTTGCCAGCTGCCAGGAGGTTGGCTGAGGAGGAATACTTTGCCTCCTTTGGCTTCCACTGTGGCGTGAACAGCGAGGCCGCAGCAGCACGATGCGCTCAGGCAGGTGTGCTCTCAGCGGCAGCAGGCTCCCGCCCAAGAAATGCATACGGCACAAGCTCCTCCGAGGCTGTCGCTGTAGAGGTTTAAACATCGTACGTGCTCTAGAGAGCCGCCACGGGGTCCTCTAGAGTGACTGACTAGGGCCTACCTCATGTTGGCTGTGCTACCACCCATGTCCTTCCCATAATCCATTGCTATAAGTGCATATGTAAGTCCGTGTGTGTGAACCTTCACTGCACTCCTGAAGATGTGTTACTGGGGCTCTGCAGGGAGATCATTTGCCCACGTGTCCCTGTTTGGAATTTTCTAGAATAGACTTGGGGATCTTTTCTTCATCTCAGTCACCATGGGTGTCCTAAGCCCTGGTGTAAGCGTCCTGGGGTTATTATGCCTTGGGCATGGCCCAGGTTCAAGTGAGTGGAGAAGACCACCCCGTTGCCTCCTGGTGTGCTGTTACTGGGGTTCAGGGTGCTGGAGTCTCCTTCTGGAGATGGTTTCTAGGTTCTTTCTGTCCTGAGCAAAGTGTTGGTTGAGATTCGTACGAACAACAGCAAAGTTTTATTAAAGGTAGGGCAAAAACATTCTCTGCAGAGCAAGTTTGTGCCAGGTAAAGGTAGGAAAAAAGCACGCCTGCACACGAGTGTGGCCACTGAGAAGTGAGGACGTGCACAAGGCCTCACGGAGGACCTTCTAGACTAGGCGCGGCGGCACACGCCTGTAATCCCAGCTCTTGGGAGGCTCTAAACAGGCAGATCACTGTGAGTCTGATCTAGTAGTGAGACCCTGAATGCCCTTAGACCCCTCCTCTCCCCCTCACAAAGAAAAAGAAAATATATCTGGGGTCAGCCAAATAGCTCAGTGTCTTAAAACACCTGCAGGCGGGCTCAGGGGCCAGGGTTCGATCCCTGGGCCCGCTCAGCCCACATGCCCTGGGGTTCTGTAGTCACAGGCCACGCCCACTTCTTTAGTGCTTCCTGAGCACCACACCCTAATCTCCTGTCTCCTTTCCTCCTGAGACACTTAGGCCCGTAATTTTTATGGGGTGCCAAGGGAGCCGAGGTCTGTGTTTTCTACAGTTTTGCCCAGCTGGAAGGGGCTGTCGACCCTGCCTACTGGGCATCATGTGCGTTACAGCCACCTTGGGCTGCTGTGGCTCCCTGGGCGAGATGCAGAGAAAAGCCATCGAGAGACAGTGAGTGAAGTTAGTGGAGCCTGAGCTGCCTGTTCCATGGAAGAGAAAAGGGAACTTTACTGTTATGTTGAGGACGCAGAATCCACATGTGAGGGGAAAACCAGATTTCCGTGCTTGAGGTGAACAAAGTCTGGCAGTGAGGGGGGTTGAATGCATTCCCAAGAGCCAGAGAGCCACAACCTTAGCAAGGTCACCCCCAAAATGGACCTAATTAAGGCCAGGAGTCTCGTGGCAGGCGTCCATCTCAGCTGTGGTGAATTAGCGTCATGAATGACTGCTTCATCTGCACTCAGCACTACTAGAGTCTTGCTTTCTCAAGAGGAGCCTTGGATCTTTCAGTGGATTTCAAGAATAGCTTTCTTCTTGGTCCTGTGGAAATTCTAGTGGCTATTTCTCATGGAGGATTTTTAGAGCTTATCATTGCACCCCTTGAAGAAGGACCAGAATGGTTCTTCAGGAAGTGCCATAAGGCCAGAGTCTTCAGGGGCTGTAAGGCTGGCCTTCTTGCCTCTCCCTCAGTCTTTGGATTTCCCAAGGTGATTTTAGACCTGTCCCTTTGAGATCATTCACAATGAATGATGTGTGAATGATGTAAATGTTTGGTTATTAGTCAGCAAATTTCTCCTTTCCAGACTGCTGCATTGGCTCGTAGTATCCAAAAGCCACATTTGGAATGAGTACAGACATTTAATTTTCCAAATGTCAGTGCCCAAGGAAGAGTTATGAGCACTGCTCTTTGAGCAGAGTGGTCCCTGGGGGAAGAGATTTTGCTTCAATGTTCGGTTGTAACCTGAACCTATCTTTTCAGGTCCTTCTTGGACAAGGATACCTCCATCAGTGACCCACACTTTTTCAGGCTTTTGGAGGATCAAATTACTGATGTCCTTCTTGCTTGCCTAGATCTCAAAGACCACATGTGCACAAGAGGGGCTAACTTTGGGACCCATGGGCACCAGGGCAGCCGGACCAAGAGCATTGCCAGTTTTCATAATAAGCTCCAGAGTGTCTAAGAGCAGGGCCTTAAATTGGGCAAGATACTGCCCTGTTAACCACAAATAATCCTTGATCTCCAGAGTAGTGCTGACCTCATGGGGAGTCAAGAATTCTAGTTTTTGTTTTAAAGACTTCCTCTATTAGCATAGCTGTAGCTGCTGCTGCTCTCAGGTAGGGTGGCTGAGAGCACTACCCACTCCATCTAACTTTTTGAAAAGTATGCCTCTGGGTAGAGTTCTTGTCCTGGCCTTTGGTTTAAGACTCCTGAAGAAATTCCTCTCTTTTCTGATGTAGAGGAGGAAGGACTTTCTTAAGTTTTTATTATTCTATTCAGTAGAATCCACTTATTTGCTAATTAGATCACCAAAATTTGGTATAGTTCCATTCTGGCCTTTGTGAGACTTTGGCAGTTACCCTCAATTTTACTAGTAAATCTGCTAGCAAGGGAGTAGGTCACTGTGGGACAATTAAAAATTCATGGCTAAATATTTGACCTTCAAAGTGACATCTCTGAGCAGGAGTAAAGAGTTTCTATCTAGGGGTCCTCTCAACTCCAATGATGGCTGTAGATCTAGAGGAGAGTTTTCCAGAGAAGGAGGTCAAAACACAATGCAGTAGTTGGATTGGCTCACCCGTGACTCGTTGTTGCCCAGGGTTCTTCACAGGAGATGGTAATATCCATGGGCAGGGCACTGAGGTTCCTTTGGTCTCTTCAGAGCAGGAAGTGTTTTGGCTGGCCCAGCCTCCCTCTTGGAGCAGGGACAATCCGTTTGCTCGTGCAATGAGTCAGGTGTCTTGGCTGCCTCATACTTAGAGCAGGGCCCAGGGAGTGGCTTGCTGCAGTCAGGTGCAGAGTGCCCAGACTTCTTGTTCTTGATTATTCTTGGTTTTTCCCTTGGGTGATTTGGACAAGCTTAAAGCATTGCCAAGGACTGGAGTTATGTCCTAGCCTTTTCTATTTGGAACCTCCTCCAGATCTCAGTTGTTGAACACAGCCAAGGCCATGTCCAGCAATTGGGTCACTTGGGTCTGGGATCCTGTCTGAAGTTTCTGCTTTACACAGGTGGGAGGGAGCCATATACCTCTAAGAGGAGGTGGGAATGCAAGGCCAGGATCATTAAATGTGTCTCTCTTCCTTGAGGGTCACTCCAAAGATCATCTTTACCGTAGGTTTTCCTGAGACAGAGGGCAGCATGAGCATGAATATCAGGGATTGCATTCTACTTTCTGTATTGTAAGTGAAAGCACAATGACTGAAAAATACTCTCATAATTTAGGCTGCCCCTTTGTGGCCATTCATCTCCACTTCCTAGTTCATACTGAACCCAAAGCGCACCACCCTAGTGCAGAAGGCACGCCTTTTAAGTTGGCTGGGTCTAACCATCCCCACTGATCAAGCAGCAGAGCCAGTGAAGTCTGGGTGGCCTGGAGCATGCAGCTTCTCCTGCACATCTCGGGGCCCACAAAGAGAGCTGGGTCTCAGGTCTTCAAGATGGCATTCCACGCAGAAGGAGGAGAGGAGATTTGGGCCCACAAAGCATCCCTTGTGAGACTCAAGAATTTCACTAGATAGTCACCTCTGTCTGAAGCTCCAGCATCCTTCAGAGAAGCTTAGAAGAAAAGTTCCGAGGGCTTTTTGTGTCCATTTGGAGACTCACTAACTCTTTAGGGAGAGGGCATCGAGCCACTTGACGAGGCTCGACCTAGTGCCTTGAAACTCCAGCGAGAGCTGGGTGGAGCCTCTCTACACACACACACACACACACACGCACGCACGCACGCACGCACGCACATGCATGGACTGCCTTAGCAGCTTCTGAGCCACATGGTGGTTCTGCTTACGTAGGTGGATCCACTTGGGAAGCGACACATCTTGCATGTACTCCAATAAACAAAGCTTTGGTTCTTCGTTTCACAGGAGTAGAGAAAGATCTCACGTACTTTAAGGTGAGTGCTGTTGGCACCGGCCACAGCCCACATTCTGAGGCTTGGGCCAGCTGAAGGCCTTAGCCTGGGAGGAGATGGGTGGGGAAGAAGGGTAACAGGAAATGACTGACTCTTGATCCTTCGAGACTTCAGCAGTTACATTCAAAGGATTTCAAGGCCACAAGGATTTGAGATACTGCACAGCTAGAATGCTTACAAAAGGAGCAGGCCTCACCCCCACCCTGTGTTGATCGTACAGTGCAGCCCTGTAACCCTCCTAGGCCGCTTCTGCCCGTCTTTCCCATTTCATGGTTGGACAACCACGTTGGCCGACACCACCTGGCCTCTTGCTCACTTGCCCCACGGCATGGCGAGCTGTGACTGGGGAAACAGCTAAAAGGTAGCATTTGTCCTGACCTTGTAAGGTTGCTACGTTTGGTTCTCTCAGTTGGGCACCTGGACCCCACTGTCCCAGTACACCGGTTCTTCGTACTCTTTTCCCAGGGGATCTCTTTGCTAATGTGGTTTTCGCCAATTAGCCAGAACTCCTCACCTTTTTAACTTACTGAAATGCTCTTCATCTTCTCTAGCTTAATGATGGTACCATCTGTGAATTTTCTCTGAGTTCTTTTCATTAGAAAGTACAAGTTAGTTTAGCAGCCAATGACATGAAACAAGTAAATGTAATATTCATCTACTAATCAAAGTTTGGTGTTCTCAATAGCTTTCTTCTTCTACATTTCTTATTTAAATTGTATGGTTCTGTGTTAGTGTTTTACAAATCTACCTTTCCTCATTAAATTGCATGATACGTGAAGACAAGGTTTACATATTTTTCTTCCACACGCAACCAATATCCCTGTTGCAAGGATGCTAGATCTCTCCAGAGAAGATCGGCTAACCTGCTGAAGTTCTCATGTTTTGTAGACAGAGGAACCTGTATTGAAATACCTGTATTGAAAGAATTCTCCAGTTTAGGGAAAGTGAACGCATCACTGCAGGCCATGTGAGCTCAGCATGCGGCTCTCACGCTCGATCCAGGGAGTCTGCTTCGAGTCCGTTGGGTCACACATGGCTGCGAGCCCCGGGTGGAACATGTGGGCGCTTGCTTCCCCCTCCACAGCATCTTCCTCTCTTCTCTGGGTTTCTTCTTCCCTGTGACTCCCTCTAGCCCACAGGACATGCACTGTGGCACTCTGGGGCTGTCCCGCAGCAGGATTCATGCGTCCTGGCAGTGGAGGTGCAGCCGAGTTGCTGTGCGCTTTGACGCAAGGTGCTGTGGTGGCAGTGAAAGCACACGCTGTGTGTGTGTGTGTGTGTGTGTGTGTGTGTGTGTGTGTGTGAGCTTGCCACGTGCTGGGTGCAGCGCTAGGTGCTCCGTGTGCCTGTTCGCCTTCCACATCTTTCACATCAGTACCGTGACTACTTCTACTGTGCCCAGGAAGGAGCCAAAGCCAGCAGTGTTTATAAAATAGCCCACGTTTGTAACTTTTCTTATGCTTTTGAATTGTGTTTGTGCAGGTAATTAACAGACTTCGGCGAGTTCCTTAACTCTTAGCTCCTTCATTGCCTCTCCTATGAAACAGAGGTGAAAACAATACTATCCTGCTTCATGTTAGGACCACGAACGTTAATGGAGATGTAAGAAGTCTGCAGATGTGCGTGGCCAGATTTAATAGGAATTATGAACTGTTACTGGAAAACATGCCTAATGTTGTGGATAGTACAAGTATAAAGGGGAGCTTTGCCTTCTTTATAATGCATGAAGGGAGACAGAAATATGTTCATTTATCATTCAATTAAAATGAATAAAAGGCAAAATGAATGGATTGTGAGACTTAGAAGTGATGTGCTATGGTCATTTGCTTGCACAAAATTATAAAGAATAATTAGAAGAGTGTGGTATGCTGAATGAGCATGGGCTGCCACTCAGGAAGGGGGGGCATCTAGGTCGATCTGTTACTCACCACCAGAAACAACCAGGCAACAAACCCTTCGAGACCCCTTGGTAAATGGGAGAAACCGTATGCACCTGTAACGGTATTAGAAGGATGAAAAATCTGCGGCATTTAAAGTGCCTGCCGCCAGGGTTGTAAAGTAATATATAGTTGACCAGATCACATGAAATTCTGTTTTGGATTATGAAGGAATTCTTGCACCCAAGAAGCAGCTGGAACTCAGAAATTAAAGAAAGAAAGAAAAGAAACATTTCTTTGCACATCCTTTCCATTTTTGCTTCATCCACCACAAATTTGATAACAGCATAGACATTGAGGAACCTGCTGTTCCCACCTTGCTCCTCGCCAGCTGCTCACTTAAGTGTCTTTTGTTCCATGTCGGAGTTCAAATCCTGCCTGCAGTCTCTGTCTCCATTGCGCTGTATGAGTTGAAGTCACCAGGTTTTCTGAGTCCAGCGCTGGCGTTCCCGTTTGCTCCAGCTCTCTCCAGTCTGTTCTGCAAACAGCAGCCCGCGCTGTGGCTCAGCAGCGGACGCTGGCCCTCGCCGGCCTTGCAGTTTTGCCAGGTAGTGCTAAGCCTTTCCTGCTCTCTGCTGCACCCCATCTCACCCGCCTTATTTCACCCTGACCCCTTTTGCTGCCTCTCGTTCATCACAGTGGCCTCATCTCCCCTGTGGGAACCCCCAAATCTCTTCTTCCCTGGAACACTATGCTCCATTGCACCACAGCCTCCTCCCCGTCCTTTATGTTTTAGCCTAACTATCCCTTCCTTGTCTGCTTTACCTGGAGGACCTTTCTTTCCATTGCTGCCCTACTGTGTGCTTCCTTCAAAACCTGACACACAAGCCCTTCCTTGTTGGGTTTCCCTGGCTCCTGTGTGCTCCACGAGGGCAGCGACAGCGTCTACGGTTTCTGCTGTGTTCATCTCTGGACACTCAGGACAGTTCCTGAGAGGTCCCTGATGCCCGAGCATCCGCACAGGTCTGCGGCCATGACTTCACTCTAATCCAGCTGCTGAAAGCAGGACAGTGGGCCACAGCCAGTGCTGTGAAGAACAAAAATGTCCTGGGCAGTGCGCAGCGTTCCCGTGTGTGAGTACGCACGCTTGGCTTTTGCTGGCGTAGGATTTGCATCTCTTTGTATTATTAGCTCCTTCTAAAGGTTGGAGAGCTCTTCTCCACCACAATGTGGGACTTGCTCCCTTGTCCTGTGTAGCTGTGGTCCTCGTCTTACTGTCTTGAGGAGAATTTTAGGGTGCGCCTTTCCACTACCGTAGGTGCTTGCTGTGGTTCTTTTCCATTTCTTAGTGACGTCTCCTCGAATTCATCTCAGTTGGTGCACCAAGTTAGCCGGCCCTTGGCACGCATGAGCCGACCTCTGCCGGCTCTGCCCGCCCTGACTTGTACTTGTTGCTCTCTATAAGACAGAGCGACGTCATCTGTGCTTCTCGTTTGTTGGTCGCCGTGTACTGACTCAAGTGTCCTATTCCCAGACTGTCTCAGTAGAATGGGATGAGGTTGCCGAGAGTGCACTGGCCCCTGTGGTCGTGGTCCACCAAGCGTGGACCCTTCTTTAACAGGAAGAACACGCACCCGCAGCGCTCTCCTGGACGCATCTTCTAGGACTGCTCCTCTCTACCTCGCCTCGTCCTTTCCAACACTGCTCGCTTAGCCTTCCCTCATGCACTGGTTCTTCCTGCTCCACATAGGGACTGTTAGCTGTGCTTCTAATGCCCCAGAAGGGCCTTCAGGTTTTTAAGGTTTTCTTAAATTTTTTTTTTTCAAAATTTCTGTGTGGTGTGCACAGTAGGACTGTTCCAGCCAAGAGAATTTGAATAACATTTATCAGCATAAATTCTACTAAAATGTAGAGGAAAATAAGCATGTATATTTTTAAGTCAGTCTATTCTTACTGAAGTGGTTAATATGATGACAAATATGCATGAATTTTGTTCTTTCAATTTGCCACATGTTTTATATGTGTGTAGTTTTTTTTTTTCTGATACAAATGTTTTACCCAGTACAGTAAATACGGAGAAGCCCAAATTAAAATCCCCTAATATTTGACCTAGAGATATTGCCATGAAGATGGTAGAAATACTTTTAATCTCTTACTTATGCATACAATAAATTTATTGTTTAAATTGGAATCACAGTATCATATGGCTAACTTGGTTTTGTTTTGGGGAGGGGGTACCAGGAATTGAATTCAGGACTCTGCACTTGCCAGGCAGGTGCTGCACCGCTGAGTTATATCCTGGCCTCCTACAGTACTGTCTTCTGTTCTTATTGAAGGATTCAGTATCTGTATTTTATTACATTGGTGGATATTTTACAGTGTAATCAATTATGATAATGTAATGTTCTATAAAATAAGCTGGAATGTATTTATGCTGTCATATGTGACAGAAGTGTTACTTCCCTTCCAAAATTTTACTCTTCTAGATCATATATGATGCAGGGACTTTTGCGATTCTCTCTAATAATTTCTTTAGCATAGAACTCTGTGAAGAGAGTTACGAGGCCCAAATGCTCTATGCTTTAATACTTCGGATTCGTACCATCAAATTGTCCCCTGAAATTTGCCACTGAATTGCCATGTTCACCAGAGACCCTGAGCAGACTGAACTCCTGTAATCACTGGGACCGCTTTCCTTTCATCTGTCAATGTTTTAATGACTTTTTAAAAGATGTGTATTAAGAATACAACATAAGATCTATTCCGTTAACAATTTTTTTCTGTCCACAATACTACATGTTATAAGAGATATCGAGAACTTAGTCTTCTTGTGTAACTGAAGCTTTATGGTTGTTGAATGGGAACTTACCACTCCCCCTCCCCGCTCCTGGCAGCCACCTTTCTTCTCGGTTTCCCACGAGTGTGACTATGTAAGTGGAACTTGGGGAAGAAATTATGTGTGTTGGAGTTTTAGTTGCCTTTTCTGAAATTCTTGTTGATGGCATTAGATTTCTTTTGCTGCCAATATTTTTCGTGATTTTTAATGAAATATGTATATTTATAAAACATTTTGAGGTTGGATGGAAAAGTATCCAGTTAGAAATTGGAGCAGAACTGTTGCCTCTAGCATCACCAAAACCTGTGAATTAGGAAACGAGACAGCATCATCCCTGCCCCACAG
Organism: Capromys pilorides; assembly: GCA_004027915.1. Lineage (NCBI taxonomy): Eukaryota > Metazoa > Chordata > Mammalia > Rodentia > Capromyidae > Capromys > Capromys pilorides. The sequence continues at coordinate 6,285 of PVKN010001299.1, read as the reverse complement.
AGGCGGAAGTGGAACTCCACAACTTAGCAAACATACCACACCTCATAATTTTTAAATGCCAGGTCTGAACTAGGTTTTCAGACACCAGAACTTATTGTCTTTTGGGTTCATCATCCTGCTTGTGGGTTCTTCTCTTCATCTTAACTTTGTGTCTATTATTCGTGCAGTGCACTGGGCCTAAGAGAGAAACCTTTATCAGTCCTGGGCGGCCCTGGGATGCCTTGCAGAATGTCAGTCCTTTCACCATTTTACCCAATCTACTTTTATCATGAGTAAAATTTTGATGAATTTCATAATTAATATTACATTTGTAAATGTCTTAACAAATAAGCTGAGGCAAATGAATAGAAGGTGAAGAAAGATCTCCTTCACAGTATCACTTGTGCATGTTTGGATATATATTATGTACTTGGAGTGGTTACCCATGGCTCTAGTACTACAATCGTATATGAAAAATAAATCAGCGACGATGTGTTACAGAGAAAACGTGTAACAGCCTTGCGCGATGGCAGGCGTAATGCTCCCTCTAGGTTGGGTCTGATTCCAAGAGAATGTAGTGAGAGTGGGGCGAAGATCTGGATCTCAAGACAGGCTTCTCTTTTCTTCCCTCTTCATAAACAAACACCCTTTCCCCCAACCCTGTTGCTCTCAGCAGTGAGCAACAGTACTATTTCGCTTCAGAGGTTTCAGCACCCACAGTTCTGTGCTGTCACCCAAGTTATGTTGCATTACAGGTATGTTTGAAAACTGAAAGATGAAACTTCAGTGTTTTGGAAAAGGAAAATACCCGTCATATGGTTATGCTTTAATATGGATGATTTATAATCTGCCATGCGAAATTTGCCTATCTTGTTCCTCAGCTAAGTAAATATGAATAATATATTAACTATATCATAAAGAAACTAGATCATCAGTCTAATGAGCTTGTTGCTATGCAACCACTTTCCCAAAATAGCAACAGAAGCTGTATCATGTCAGAGTAAGATATCTAAACTGTATAGAACCTGGAAACTGATTGCAATGCACAGATTTTACATTTTTTGAGTAGTTAATATGGTTGTGTGTCAAAGCCAGAGGGAAAAAGGTGAGTACTTAGTTCAAACCTTTTAGAGCTTCTGATAGACACAGCACTTACTTGGAGACATAGCTCAGGGTTCCATCCTCAGTTCTGTCACTTGATTGCTGAGCCAGAGAGGATGAAATACTTAAGTGCCTCGAATTCAGCTTCATCATCGTTATGACAGCTGGGCCACCCGCACCTCCCGTGTCCACTGTGGCGGAGACTTAACAGGCTCAGCTGAAGTGCGTTGCAGAGGGCCTGGTGTACAGTAAAGGTTAAACAGATTCCAGGCATGATGGCCGTGGTGCTGGTGACTGTCTGAGAGGTCCAAGAACCCACGTAGGAACCCTTGAAGGACGCAATCCTGATGGACAGAGCAATTGGGATTGCGTGGCTGAGTGACAGTGGAACTGTGTTATCCTCCAGCTCCCAGGGGTCGTGGATAAAGCCAGGGGACACGGAGTGGCGCTATTAATCCTTTGCATCTGAATATATGTGCTGTCTGCGGGCAGACATTTTTATCAGATGATTTCTTTTTTTCCCTTTCTTTCTTTCTTTTTTCTTTTTTTGTGTGAGACCAGGGTTTGAACTTGCAACCTTACACTTGCCAGACAGGCACTCATGCCACAGGGCTATCTCCCCAGTCCCATGTGATACAATTTCTTATTCTCTTGCAAGATTTAGCTTTTTTGCCGAGGCTGGTGGCACACGCCTGTCATCCCAGCAGCAGTTGGGAGGCTCAGGCAGAAGGATTGGTGTGAATTCGAGACCAGCCTGGGCTACAAAAGTGAGTGCAAGGACAGCCTGAACTGCATAGTGAGATCCTGTCTCAAAAAGACAAAAAAAAAAAAAAATATTAAATTAGCTTTTTATCCTTAAGATATGTGTTTGAGTTTGCCTGAAATTTTCCCTAACCATGTCTTCTCCATGGTGTTATACGTTGTGTGCTATATTATCATTAACCACACAGCATTCCAGAGCTAACCATCACAGGAATGATAAAACATTGAAGACTTTTATGTAACCCATATGTATCTTTAAATTCTCAAAAGGCATTTGGCTTTTAGGAGACCTATCATACAATGGCCATAATGGGGAGATAGCATGGCTGGATAGAGGAGAAGCCTCGTTCAGAGAAATTCACCAAAAACACAAATAATTGCAAGACAGGGGAGGACATACATGCTGAAATGAAAATCAGCCTGACATAAGAGACTAAGACATCAAGCAAAACAAACAGAGGACTTCATAAAACGACCAGCCAGCCCACCCAGCTGCCAGTGGGTCACTGGGTCAGGACAGCTGCCAGCATACTTGGGATCTTAAAAGAAGGGGAAAAAAAGGAGATACTAAAATAGTGTAGCTACATCAAGCCACCCTCTAACTTGCTCCAAACACATGACACTAGAGTCCCACAGTAAATTCTACTGGCATGAAACTCCCTCCCTGACGATCAGCCAGTTTTCCTTTTTTTTTTTTTTTTTTTCTTTTCCTTTTCTGTTTTGTTTCTTCCCTTTCCTTTTGTGCACCAGAGCTTTAACTGGAACTGCCAGGAAAAAGATTAAATACTACAGGGCTGCATAGTAAGTGGAGCAGCTCACCCCTCCCCTGAGACCCATGGGACTGCATGGCCCAGGCCTTCGCCACACTGTCTAGGGTAGGAGCAGAGAGGCACCCACGACACTCCCCATCTTACCTGAAGAAAAGACCCACTACAGCAGAGGCAGGTGACAATGACTGGGAATTTGTGAAGCAACTGGGAAGTTAGAGCCCCATCTCGGGAGATGAATAAGAATTGGGACTGGGCAGCCTTGGACCTTAACAACAAGGGCAGAGGACCAGAGCAGATCACGGCGTCCCACCCCACCCTGCAACAGTGACCTGAGAGGACAGAGACTTACCACAGTTTCTACACTGAGCTTGATGCTGTTTTTATTCCTCATTGTGCTACTTCAGCTAGGATGCTTATCTGTTGTAATCAGTTGTTCTTCCTTCTGGGAATCTCTACCCACATGCCAGCACCGAAAGACTAGGACCTGAGCCCAACAGATACCAACATCTCACTATTAATTAATTGGAAAAAGAGGATCTTGGCACAGACAAAACCAAGAACCTCCTACTCTAAGAAGGATTTCCTTGAAGAACAACCCTTACGTAGAGAGGCCTTGATACTAGTGATAAAGCTACCTAGTAGAAAACTTTATGAGGATCAACACAGAAAACAAAATTTGTTGAGACACAAAATGGTAAGATGCAGAAGCAAAATCAACCTCAGATTTCTACCCAGAACAAGCCCAGGATACAACAAGATAGATTAAAATAGAAGACACACAGATGAAATTTGTGAAATGATAGCAAGTGAAGTAAAGAAATAATTTCGTGAGGCTATAGTGGAAATCCTATCATAAATAATCTCTCAGGTTAAAAAAAAAGAAAAAGGCAACCATTATGAAAAAATTCCTCAGCAATCTAAAGAGGACATAGGTTAAAAAAAAATAGAAGAGCATAGGAAAATGATGGAAACCTTAAATATTCAACATAGGATAGAATTAGAATGCATTAAACTGATTGAAAGAGATATCCAGGAAATGAAAACTTACATTGAAAGCTGGGAAAACTACTTGAACAGTATTAATGGCAGGCTTTCAGATCTTGAAGACAGGATTGCAGCTAACAATCACAAAAGCAAAGATCTCTTAACAAGTAACAAAGACCAGGAAATAACAGTTCAACAGCTGCAAGATGATGTGAAGAAAAGCAATGTAGGACTGCTAGGAGTCATTTAAAAAGCAGCAGTTGACCAGTGACATGAAACAACTTACAGTAGTAACAGTAGGAAATTTCATGAGCATGGGAAAATAATCTGACAGAAAGTGAGGCATGTAAGACATAAATTAGCTATAATCAAAATAAATCTACAATCATACATATAATAATCAAGATTCCAGAAATTTAGCACAGGAACAAGATGTTAAAAGCTGTTAGAAAAAACAAACACATCACCTTAAAGGAAAACCCGTAAAAATCACAAGGCAGACTTCGCAACACAAACCATCAAGTCAAGAAGAGCTTGAAATATTTTAAGTCCTGAAAGAAAACAACTTACAACCCCAAGTAATGTACCCTACAAAACTATCTTTCAAAATTAATGGAGAAATAAGATATTTCTACAAAAAAGAACAACTAAAACAAATTATGACTATCAAACTTACATTATCAAAGGTACTGAAAAATATTCTAGACACAAATAAAATTTACCACAATTCTAAGAACAACAATAGAAAAACCACCCATCAGGGCAAGCAGTTAAAGAGAGGGGAAAAGCAGAGGACCAACACCAGGAAAGTGACAAGACAAAAGTAAGCCCGTATATATCACTTATATCATAAATGTTAACGGCCTCAATTGGCAACTGAAGCAACAGACTAGCAGTATGGATCAGATCCAACAATATGCTATATTCAAGAAGTACATTTAATTAAAAAAGAAATTGATGGACTAAAAGTCAAAGGATGGAAAACTACACTCTTTACAACAGAAACTCTATACAATAGAAACGCAGCAAAAATCAAGGGTAGGTAGTCAGTCTGCAGACAAGGTGAACTTTAAACCAAGAATGATAAAAAGCAATAAAGAATTGTCCACTTTGAGAAGTGGTTATAACAATCACAAATATGTGTACACCAAGTATGGGAGCAACCAACTATGTAAGAAATTGTTACTAGACCTGAAAAATCAAATGAACAGTGACACAGCTGTAATGGGAGTCCTTAATACCATACTGTCACAAATACTTAGATCAATCAGGCTAAAGAATCAAGGAAATAGCAGAGCTGAGCCAAACCTATGAACAGATGGACTCAGATGTTTACAGAGTGTTCTACCCCAAAACATCAGAGAACATATTCTTCTCAGCTGCATGTGAGACTTTCTCTAAAATGAACCATGTACTATCCCATAGAGCATGCTTAAGTAAATCAAAAGAATTGGAATTATCCCATGTATATTATCTGACCAAAGTGCAGTTAATTTGGAAATTAATGGCAAATGAAAGCACAGAAACTCCATAACCGTATTGAAATTGAATAGCACTGTCCAGAACAAATAAAGGTCACAGATTAAAGAAGAAATTAAACAATATCTACAATTAAATGAAAAAATCAAATGAAACATAGTGAAATCTGAGGGACAGGATGAAAGTTTTCCTGAGAAGGAAATTTACAGAATGAATTCGCACATCAGGAAAACAGAACACACACAAACTAAGGATGACACCTCAGGCCTCCAGAAAACGAAAAAGAACAAATTAAACCCAAAGCCCATAGAAAGGAGGAAATTATAAATTTCAAACCAGAAATGAACAAAATTGAGACTAAGATGACAATGTGAAGAACTAGTGATTTGAAGAGTTCATCTTTGAAAGAATAAATAAAATTGATAAACCCTGTTGTGGGTTTACTTGTTGCTGAGACAAAATATATGACTCTCAACATTAAGGAAATTAAAGGCTTTGTTTAGCTCATGGTTTATAGAGGTTTCAGTTTATGATCAGCTGGCTCCACGGCAGGGTGGCATGGTGAAAGGCAATGGTTCAAGGTGGCAGAAGGCATCAAAAGCAGCAAGAGCAGGAGGAGGGTGATGAGGGCAAGCCTCTCGTCCCTTACACTGTACGCAGGCTAGCCACTCATGCCATCTCGGTGCCCTCCGTTTCCGTAAGCTCAGGATGTTCACCACGTGCAGACCTGGGCCTCCTGCTCAGTTACTTTGATAAGCCTCTGGACTTGTGAGTTCTCAAGTTGGCACGTTTCAACCATGAAAAACCTTTAGGCAACCTAATTTTTTTTGTTTTCTTATTTCAAAGTTATACATTTTGTTGTGCAAAAATTGAAGTATGAGACAAAATTCGCATATGATAAAGTATAAGCATGCTAGTGACTCTTGTGCCCAAACTAGTTTCCTACAGTAACCACCCGGTAAGTGGTAAACAAGCAGGTCACCAATGCTCATTTTCAATGCAGTGTGCTATGACTTAGACCCCAAATATCCCCCATTTTTTATTTTTTATTACTTTGAATTAGAAATAACAATGAAACAGTTTCAAAGGACATTAGTAGTACAACCACAATAATTAATATAATGCATAGTGTTGTCTTTGCAGTAGTTATGCCTAGCAAGCTTGAAGCCTCGTGTTCAGTTCTTGGCACCAAAAAAAAAAAAAAAGAGCA